>CAOLHI010003202.1:0-194334 GCA_948474755.1 Ctenosaura bakeri | reverse complement strand
ATTACTTCAACTTCTGCCTCATTCGACTGAACTCTCATGTACATCTCCACATTCTTAATGCTGATTCTTATCTGTTGTGCTGATTTAATGGATTGATGATTTTTTTTAAAAAAAAATCTAAACAAAAAATTTAAACAAAAAAATACATTTTACAAGCAACAGCCTCATGCTTCTTTTTTTGGGAAAAAAATTCCTTCCTACAACATTCTTTTCTATCACCATTATATTTTAATTATTGCAAAGCTGATGAAGTTTCAAGGGGTCTGTTTTCATTTCCATTATTGACTGGGTCTTTGAGAGCTCATAAACTCAGTTCTTAATTCATGTTGGGGTAAACTACATTTACATTCAAACCTGCCTTTTCCAAATATTATTTAAAAGCATTCAGTGTGCCATTAAAGCTAGACACAAACACTATTGAATTGAAATATGGAGTTTTACTATATAGTAATTGTATAGAAGAAATTATATTGCATCAAAATAGAGGACTAGAAGCTGGGCACAGCTCCACAGAAGTCAAGGGTCACCACTCTTCCAGTTTACTCTCAAGATGTTATTCCATCTGCTAGGATTTTGAGTGGCATTCCTGTAGTGTGGGACTCCAGAATACAGGGTGTGTGTCTGTGTGTGTCTTAAAACCATAATGTCCCACCATGTATTTACAATGTTTGATATATGTGCAGAAAAACATTCACAAAATGAATATCATCATAATCCAAGAGAAACATGGGGCGGGGAGATGAAACTGTAGAAGCAGAAGAGCTATGAATAAACTCATTTAAGCTCAGAGAATATGCATCCCGTTTAATATGATGAAGCGTCAACCATTAACCTTGCCTAAGATTACAGCTCACATTTCAAATGTAACAAATGATACCAGGGGAGAAAAGTGCCACTCAAGCTGTAGTGCTGGAGGCACCCTATTAATAAAGTGAGTGCTCTACAGCACTCCAACAAGGGGTGTATGTGTGTGCATAGGTGCATGCACACAAACACACAACACACAAAGGCTGAACATGCCAATAAGAACACCATAATCTGCAGGCATGTTCTACTCTATTATCTGAGAGTCTCTAAAAGAAGAACCAGAAGGTGGCAAGGACACAGTAAAAGGAAAAGCACAAAAAGTGTAGCACTAACCTGCAGCTGCATCTGCAAGCTGAGAGGGAGGAGTCTGTAACATTCTCTGACTCTTCAGGAATGGAAAGAAATTTCTCCAGAGAGCTCTGGCAACAGCCAGGTGGTGCTCTTTCGCCACCAATGTTGGTTGAGTATTTGGACCTGTATTCCCTAATGGCAGCCCTTGGCTTAAGTGTTTGTGCACAGTTCTAAGGAGAAACAAAAACAACATTAGCATTCAGTTGTCTTGGGGGCTGGGGCACAACTGAATTCCTCAGAAGGACAAATGCGGTTTCTTTTCACTTTTCCAACCCGAGAACTGAAAGATCATTTTCTATAATTAAAACCTTGATGCAAAGACATTTGTGCATACCCGTTATTTGATGGATAAATTATGGCATATTAAGCACCATAAAGTTAATGTTAATTACTAATGTCAACCATTAATTATGCACCTCTTAATGTGTCAAATCCAAACAGGCAGCTCTAAAATGAATGTGTACATTTATCAACTGGCAAGTAAGTCTGCTTACAGTCCTAAACCAGATATCCTATTATTTGTTAATTTTCTATGCAGGGAATATAGGAATTGGAATAGACACAGAAATATAGCCACAGATTATTTCCTCCAGCTCACGTCTCACCCAAGTATATTTTTAAAACCCTAGTACACACATGCCCGTAAAAGGTTAACACTTGCCCCTAACATTTTGGGATTGACACTAATGCCCAGGACATTTTGATGCCTGAAGAAAAGCAGCAAAGGTACCATCCATCCAAATCAAGAGATAAAGTACCTAAAGCCAACAAAACTATTTTGAGACATGTGACAGAGCTTCCCACCAAGATTTCTGCCAATCTCTGGCAGTAAAATAAACAGCAACAACAAATTAAATAATTAAAAATTTTCTGCCCTTCCACAACAACCCAAACCTGTTGCCTATTGGTAAGACAATGCTGGTACCAGGATTAAGAACCAAAGGTACCAGTACACACAACGCCAGTTTTTGCCAGAAACAATGTGGCATAAATTCAATACTACATTCCGTCTTCTATGATTCTGCTAGTACCATTCCTACTTCTTTATCTAATTTGGAATTTGTGACTTTCAATAGAGATGTGTCCATGGGGGATCAACATTCTTAGAGAAATGAGTGGAAGGAGGGGCAGGAAGCATTGATAAATTTGTCCGGCAGGATAGGATAGGAGGCATTACTGCTCTTGGATGATCAACTAAACAACATACTTATTAAAAACAGTCTGTACCAACCCTATTATCATTTGTGGTCCTATTTATCTCCTGGTCAGCTCAACTGAGACAGAAAATTAAAGGCACAGGCTGTATTATTACATTTACTTTATTAAATTCTTTAAACAGCAGTGTAACGTCAGAATCAAGGTATTTATATGACAATGGCACTTAGCAAGGAGAGTCAAAAGTCTCATAAGCCTAATTCTGCTGACAGGCCATAACCTATGAATGACATCTTGAATACTCAGGAATTATTTAAAACAAAACTAAAACAACTAAAAGCTAATAATAATTTTAAAAATATTTTGCACTAATACTGTTTATTTTAGGGTGTTTTTTTTTTCTTGTGAGTGATAATTTGGTGACATCTGTGTTAATGTCAAGAATTTTTAGTCTCTATATCTTCACATCCCATAATCATTCATAAAGGGGGGAGGAAAAGGGAGAAAGGAGTTTCCATCAAGTTTCTCCTCCCCTCACTCACTCACTGATGGGAATTTGTTTTCCACAGCCTGTTTATCTGAAAGCCTCCTGGCTGAACGAGAAGAATGAAAGTCAGGTGAGACATGAAGTTAGTTGTGTGCTCATAGTTAGCATGTCTAATTCTTAAATTTTAAATAGCAGCTTATCAGGGACGGGAGAGAAGAAGGCTATTACATCAAGACCAGGATGCAAAGGAAGTAGGATGTAACCACTTATCTTCATCCTACAGCCTTCCCATCATTCCTGATAGTAAGCTTCCAGTTGCAGCTCCAATTTAAGACTTAAAACTAATTGTTTATCCTAACTAGACTAGACCCCTTGAACCAATGTAACTTATGCAGGTGTTGATAAATCATGTTCTCACTGGGTTGAATTGTATTTGGGTCTTCATTTTAAGGACTAGGACCACACTAATTATAACAGTACTATTAAAATCACTTTTAGTTTAGCCTTCAGACTTCCCAGTAATGATTCCATGCTTTCCAAGTGGAGTTTCTTACATGCAGAGAGATTTTTTACAAGGAAGGGTTTCTGTAATAGCCATTCATTCCACATGTCTTGAGAGGTATATAATACTGTGTGCATGTGTGTGGGGGTGCTATATACCATATGTATCTTGAATATTTGCTTTCAGTTTTCATTCCCTTATTTTGTAAGCCACATAATAAATACCCCAGAGAACAGCACTTTATGCAGAAAATTTACTTAACTACATTAACAAGAAGTAGTGATGCAAGAGGTAAATATAAAGTATCATCTCAAAATGTCACTGTCAAACTAGAGCAAAGATGTATTTCTCTTCTTTGTTGCTCTAGTACAACTTTGCTCTAGTACAACTATTTAAAGTTATTTAATACTCTTCCCAATTCAGCATTTTTACAAGCTGGTAGTCTTTTTGAAAAACAGAAAAGGAAAGAAAGCATACATCCCAAGAGTCCTATATCTCAAAAGATATGCACATGGTCTTCAAAACTTACATTTCAGACTTTTAAAGTGCACTGGGCATCCTTCTGCTAGTTTATCCAACCTTCAGGAGGGATTCTTTTTTAAGAGGTATGAAAGGTTGCAGGGAAAGGGTGTTGCTTACAAAGTCTTTAGACTCTGTACCTAGCCAGCAAACTGTTAATTATTTTCTTCCTCATTCATCTCATTCACTCAATACAAAAAAGTACTCAACAGGAGCCAACATGAATCAGAGGTGCACCATCACTACAATGCTCTGTTTAAGTGACGGACATGTTACATAAGCTAAATTTCTAAACTCACATTTTTTTCAACCTTTGGGTGTTTTGCGAGTCATCAGGATGCATTTGGTAATCAGGTAGATGGGGGTCAGACAATGGGCGGGAAACTTGTAGCCTTTCAGATGTCATTGCACTGCAGCTCCCAGCAGCCCTAGCCAACATAGCCAATAGTGAAGAATGCTAGAAACTATAGTACAACAAGACCTGGAAGCCTTCATATTTCTCACCCCTACATTAAACCCAACAGATGGTAACCAAGAGAGACACAACAGTGTCTAGCATTAGTCAATATATAATCAAGGCTAGAATTAGAACTAATGATACATGCATTTTTAAATTTGAGTGACTAGACTTAACATATTTCCAAATAAATAACTGAAATCCCATATTTCACATCTGGCATCTGGCATCTGGAGGGCATCCCTGGATACCTGTGCATTTCTGCTTGCCTGTTTATAAAAGTGGGAGTACGGGGGGGGGGGAGAATGTTTTCTCTCCTGGGGAGAATGTGAGACATTGTTCACCAACTCCCTCTGTGTTGCTTTTGCTGCAGCAGTGACTCATCTAATTACTTCTTCCTGCCATCATTCACTCCATTCTATCTATCCTATGACACTTTGCTCTCTTTCATCCCATCTCTATAAACTTAACCATTTTTTCTTTCTTTTTGACACTTCTGCACAGAAGGCAAGTATAAAAATGGACTGCCAGGCTGTGAGGAATTTACAGAAATTTTGACAGGAAGATGTTGAGTTTGCCTCCTGCCTCCCACCCAAGGGTGGGAGAGAGGAACCCCACTGAAATTTAAGAGAGAGTTTAAAATAACTCTTCACTAGATGCCACCACCAACACCATCATCCTTCTTTTGGGGAACTCCAACAACTGGCTACAGTGCTGGATGTCACCAAGGAGTCCACTTTGTCCATTGTCTATTTCTGGCCCTCCTAGAGACCTTCTGCAGGAAATGGGAAACTTCATAAGCACAGACTGAGCAGGCAGGCATGAGTAGAAAAGGGTTCTTGTAGGGAAATGTTTATCCCAAGTAGCTACCTATATCACATTTGAAAGGAACCATAAAGGAATCATATACACAAGGGCATCCCCCTCAGGCATAGCATAAGGAGTTACAGAAGAACAGAACAGTCACTATTTAACATCCAGCTACAACTGAAAGATATACACCCTAATGCGATTAAACTACCCATGCCCCTGTACTCATACTGATGGTGAAGTTGGAAATCTGGGGCTCTAACCACTGTCAGGAAAAGTGAGAGTCAGGGCATTTTATCCTGCCTCAACCATGCTTTCCAAGGAAACAGAAGGATAGGCAAACACTCCTGCCTTCTCCTCCATCATTCCAAAGAGCTTGTTCCCATCATGAGTTGTTGTCCTTATAAAAACTATGATCTGAAGTATCTGTGAGTTTTCACATTTCCTGTTGAGATGGATCTTGACTGGGTGAGTGCTGTTCCTTACAATCCCCTGAAGACTTCTGTAAAGTCATCTCTAAATCTAAGTGTTAAACCTTGAGTTACCTGGAAATCAGTCAATCTGCATGCACCCTCCATCACCAAGATAACCACAGAATGGCATTCTCACAGAAGTAAAGGAATAGTTTCAAATAATGAAAGCAGAAGTGTTACACAAGACTTCAGTGTTACACAAGACTGTGGCCCTCGACGAATGTGGCCTGCAAATGCCATCAGCTCTAGCGGCATAGATAGGGGTAGGGGATGATGGGAGTTGCAGCCCCAAAACATCTGGAAGGTCACAGTTGCCCACCCCTTCCCTGGATGAACACATACAATGATACTGAACCAAGAAAAGGGAAGGAGAGAGTATTCCAGACTATTTAGGCTTCCTAAATTTCCATACATAAAAAAGTAATAAGAAATATGGAACATATCGTTTAAATTTCTGCTAAAAGTAAGCATTCTACTTTGTTAGTTGAAAAGAATTTATTAATATAATATTTATTTTATTTTATCAAGTTCTCTTTCAAAAAGTGTCAACCATTCTCTACTTAACAATTGTTCTCAACAGCCAGCAATAGCAGCAGAGCTAATTTTCTCTCATTCAGGGACAACAGTAGGCTTCCTAAACCTATATCAGCAGCTCAGAGACACACTTTAACAAAATACATACACACACCCCATGAACTGATGTTTTATGAGATCAAAGCCGCCATCAACAATGTGAACTCTGCCTGCTCACATTAACAGGAAAATGTTTTATGAGTTTCACCACCACTGGGCATCAATTTAACAAGTTCCAACACCAGCTAAGCTGTAAAACTGTGAATGTAATTCATTTAGTGACCTGTGCATACGGGGAAGCAATATGTAGGTGAAACGTCTCACAGTGACTAAAAACACTTTGATTTGCACCATTCAGATGATTGAACAAAGAACTTAAACAAACATAGCCAACAGCTTTTATTGCCAAATGTGCTAAACATTCATTATCATACAAGCGAAACCTACTGCTTTACCAGACCAGTTTGATAACACAGAGGCAACTGGATAAATATTACATTTTTATCATGAACATAACCTGTCCATTAAGTTTAAATTATAGGCATGCTTTGTGTTCAGGATGATCATCATTTTTTAGTAGAATCCACTGCATCCTACTTTCTTATATCTTTCAAACATTCACGTGGGAGTTTTACACATATAGGCATGAGATGGATAACCTGTTTTTCCCATGGTTAATCTGAAATGCTGTCAAACATATTACCTGCACTTCCAACTATTATCTACTTCACTGAAGCAGAATGAAGGAACCAAACCATCCCAAAATAAATTGGTGTATAAATCTTGCTCGCCTTATTTAGGACCAGTTGATAAAATTAGCAGGATAATGTGGCAGAAATTTCCCCAGACTTTAACATTTCAGGCTACAGGTGCTGGATCATCTTGCCCATCTGTCTGGATTCTGGTGGCAAAAGGGGTAAATAAAGATCTCGGAAGATAGCATGGTAGACTCAGCTTATCCTTCTCCCTACCATCTAACTTTTCTATGTGCAGGTAAGAGTACATTGGAGAAACATTCCAACATTTGATTTTCCTCTCCCTTGTAGCCTAATTAAGTACTATCCAGGATAAGCAGTAATGCTTGATTCTGCTGATCTGGCTCCAGACATTTTGCTTCCTGAGAGGAAGGGTAAGATACCATCACCACCATCACCAAGCTTACATAATACATTTTTGCTACAGCAGGAAAGCCAGGGTGGTGTAGTGGTTTGAACATTCAACCAAGACCCTGGAAACCAGCGTTCAACTCCCCGCTCAACCACAGAAACCTACTGGATGACTTTGGGCACATCCCACACTCTCAGCCCCAGAAAGCCCCATGATAGGTTCCTCCTTAGGATCACCATGAAGGCACACAACAACAACAACAACAGCAACAACAACAGCAACAGCAACACCGGAGTCATCAGAATGGCATTAGCCCTAGAGAAGCAGGCTGTATGTGGCACACAAAACTGCCACACCTTGGCTTCTTTGAGTGAAAAATGGAACAGATGACCCTTGTATTTTATCCTAAAGGCTATGGGTCATCCTTGTCCTCTTCAGTGTGTCCACTCAGGGTTAGCTCTACCAGTAAGGAGTATGAAGCAACTGCCTCAGCTAGTAAACACTGAGAATGGGAGAAGGGATAGCGCTGTAGCAAGATGTTGGAAGGACAGTGCAACGGATGGTACAAAACCTGCCCTGGAAACCATAATCTTGCTTGCTAGCCTCAGGTGTACCTGCTTTGTCACTATTGCAGAAACAAGATGCAAATTCCTGTCTGTCTAATATGCTTCTGTATGTAGACTAGAAAGAGAGAAGTTTCCATGTCTTTCTTTCCCTTGAAGCAACAAAATGAATGGGGCTAGCCCAAGGATAATACCCCATATAAAAATTTGGAGAGGTGGTGGATTACACAGTCTGCAACTGACCCAGCAGACAGTAAGAGCCCATTTACTCCCCTTTTTATTGTATGCAAGTAATGCTACAAAACTTTGAAGCTGATGAAGACACTGAGCTATTTTATACTTTGGCTCAGATATCAACCAAAATGAAGCCTGATTATGGTGAAATCAGATTAGGTATTGGAAGGTCAACTATGAGAGAACTAGATAAGATTCTCAAGTGTAAAGATGCACAACTGAACACCAAAGTCATAATAATCAATATAATAGTATTTCCAATTTCTACATACAGATGTAGACAGTGAAAAAAACTGACAGAAAAAACCAAGACTATTTGAAATGTGGTGCTGCAGGAGAGGTCTTATAGATGCCATGGATGGCCAAAAGCAGAAATAAATGGGTCCCTGAGCAAATCAAGCCTGAACAACCATTAGAAGCCAAAATGTCTAAATGAAGAAACTGAAACTTTGGTCACATCGCGAGAAAACACACTCACTGGAAAAGATGCTAGTGTCAGGGAGGAAAGTAGAAGGCAGTAGGAAAGAGGAAGATGGACTATCTCGGTAAATGAAGCCAGGGCCCTGAATTTCCAAAACCTGAGCGGGGCTGCTAATAACAAGCTCTTTTGGAAGTCTCTTATTTAGGATGCTGCCATAAGTTGAAACCAACCTGACTTCACACAACAACAAATGCTATATGCTATACTGTCAATTTAATGTAAAAACTAGTCAACATAGGCTGGAATTTAGCAATCTAACTAAATTAATAACCAACAAGGCATGTGAAAATGGAACCAGTGAGTGAGAGGGTGGGCGGGTAAGCAGAGGACCAGCAAACCATGGAGACAATGCTGTTATTGTTACTCCCAATGCTGGCATTGTTATTCCCAATGCTGGCATTGGTTGCTTTGAGAAGTAAAGGCAGTCAAAACCAAAGCTATCCTATCAATTAAAAAAAATCTTTACTGAGTATTTAAAAGGGTAACAGCTGCTGGATGAGAAACTGCAAGCCATCCCATTATTAAATGTCTAAGCTGTTTTTCTTATCTTGTTCCTGGAAATTGGAGTGGGGAGGGAAGAAGAGGGCAAAGAAAAGAATAGTGGGGCTGTGTGTGGGGAGGGGGCTAAGCCTGCGTGGAAATGCAAAGAAAGGCTTCTATCTCTTCTAGGGTTAATAGATGCTTTTGTAAGATTTTAGGTCAGATTAACCTTTTGCTCACAATAGGGCTGGTTATTGGTTTTATTTTTTTCCCCTGACTTTTAATGCATCTAAAAAGACGGGGGGGGGATCAATATGAAGCGAGAGAAAGGGCTCTGGAGGCTCTGGCTGCACCAGCTTTTGGTTTGGCTTCACACAAAATCCTACAACATGCTGAGGCTGGGAAGGATTAGCCTGCTTGTGTTGAGTAAACCGATGATACTCAATAAACAGTTTCTGTTGTAAACCCCTTAGGACGTGCAAAGCCACACTAGTTGGCATTAGACCAGATAAGCTGCCGAACCAGCTGTAATCTCATTTAGACCTGAGCTGATCCTCCTGTCCTTTCACTCTACAGGATCAACGGAAAAACCACTGAGGAAGCAGCAGTATTACAACCGCGCTGCTTGCTGGATGCAGCAAACATTTCATAAATTCCTCTCCTTGGAAGAAGTCTGCATATAATCTGCACAGAGCCAGAGAAATCAATGGATTTCTGAATTCATTAGTAGCCTTATTATTGCAGGGCAACCACTTGCTCTTTAAGGAAGGGCAGCTGTTGCAAGCCAGTCCTGCACATTTGCCTTTTATTCACATGGTGTTTCTCTTTCTGCTAATGGTTTTCATGTTTTGCTGCATTTTAGGATAAAAACTTAACTCTCAAAATCCAAAACCCAAGGAACAAACTAAGGAACTAAGTCACATATGTGTTCATGCAACAAATCTTGAAATGTCTTCCACAAGCAGCAATTCACCATTCTTGATAGATTTTGAACAACAACTATCTAGTTTTACTCCACTGTTCATTCCTAGCTTCCGGCATTTAGAGGCATTATGCTTTTGACATGGCTTGGGGTCTAAATTTGCATAAAACATGTGCATTTGTAACACAGCTATTTACCTCCCTGAAAAAATCCCTTTCAGAAGCTGATCTCTGTAAGGCATAAGAGGTTGCCACAGAAAGGAAATTTTGCCTTTCCCCACATATATACAGGTGTGTCTTTTACTTGTGCACAAGAGAGAGGTCTAGCTTCTGTCCAGAGTTTTTATTCAGTTTTCATGAGAAAAATCCAGAGACACATGTCCTCCATGATTTTGCCTGGAGCGTTTTTAAAGAAACCAAGCTAAGCAGCTAGTCAACACATCAAGTGAGACAAACTTCCATAAAGTAATTAACATGTTCTGTAAGTACTGCTTTTGTTATAATGCTGAAGCCATAAGGTTCCAGCTTTGTGACAAAGTGAGCAAAAAAGTCTCTCCAAACCATTAACCATCTTAATAAGACTTCTTGGGGCTGAACTGGAAAATATAAAATCCAGCAGTATGCTATATATTTAAAGCAGTGAAGACATTTGTGCATGGAAGTATACACTCACTTTTTTCACCACAGTAAGCTGGAAAATATATCCCCCTTCCCCCCTTTTCAATATCAGTCTGGTTCACAGCAGAGTAACACAAGTGCTGCATCATGTCTATACCAATTTCCATATGTTGTCAGTGCTCACCATGCAGGTCAGATGTATGTTACAGTGAGGAGGGGTCAGGTCAGATGCGCATTACAGATGCTGCAAATTGGCATTGACCCATTGTAGACTGCTCCAGCAGACATGCCCTGCTCATTAATCTTCATCCACCTCTCTGGTGCTCTTGGACTGAATGTAGCCAGATGAATTTAGATTGATCCTTAAGCTGAACCAGCACTGAGCATAACAGGGTTGCTTTTCAGCACATGCCCACGTCATGATCATTTCAGAGCTGGTGTAAGTTTCCAGCTACCTACTTCTAATCTGTGTCCACAAGAAATGCTGTTCTAGATCTGAATGCTGCTCAACGTAACCATGACTTAACAACTGGTAAAATCCCACGGCCTCTGGATTTAAACTCTTAACAGAAAGATATAAAGCAAAAGAATTAAAACTGCACCTCTCTACTGTCTCTACTAGTGTGAAGATTAATAGAAGTATTCTATCAGTCATGAGTGTGTGGTAGAAATTACTTTTCAGCTCCTGCACAATCACTTTAAAGCCATCTGATGTGTTAATGTTTCACCTCTCTAACTCATTCTTCAGAGGTAAAGGAGTCCCATTTAACATAATCACTTAATAACTGCAAAGTGATGGGTATCAGAACCCTAATTCTTCTAATATTTGCCAAACCCAGCTCTTTTGTAATAACAATAACACCATGATAGCAAACTGTAAATCTGTGTAATTATACTTTAATTGTATTGTGAGGCATGCATTAATCACAAAGTTTAAGTGCCAAGGATGGAATTATAATAATTCTGTAAAACAAATTTAAGCTAGCTAAGTAGGTCAAAACCACTAGCATGCAACAGGAGACCTCTGGGAATTTATCAGTTAATGGCTATTTATGTGCAAATGAGTGCCCTACAACCTTCCAAAATCCTGTGTAGCCGAAGGGTATTTCTGTTAACCAGGAGAATGCTTAACTGCTGAGGCATAAATTAAACCATTTATTGGAATTATTTTAATTCCCTCCTACCACCACCCCATTCTCAGTAGCTGCACAATTTACAGTGTTAATTTACATGGAGATAGAGCTACTAAGGACTTTTTAGAAATGTTCCTGTTTAGAAAAGGAACTTTCACTAAAGCAGTAACAATTGTGCTCTCAATCTCCTGACCTTCTAAAGGGTGGTTGAAGTCATTAAAAATTCCAGAGCTTCAGCGCAGCAAGGCAATACAGCAAAAAAAAAAAAAAAAAACCCCAACCCTTTTTGTAATGAACTCTTAATGAAATGAAATTCTGCCTTATGTCCCCTACACGCGTTTCAAACTTAAAAAGAAGACAATGAGACTCACGGGGGATTTTATCCACTACATTTTTCTCCCACAATGTTCATAATGCACGGATATCAAAGGTTTTCTTCATAAAGACAGAGTAAAGATTTACTTAGTTAGCTAGTTCAAACAAGAAAACAAATTTAAGAAAACTAGTATTTCTTTGGTGGGAAGGGAAGAGGAATTTCCTGTTTCAGTTTTGCATTTCAGAACATCCCTCTTTTCAGATAATAGGTAAAGGCAACCACGACCTGCACTAAGCTATATTCCAGTTCCCAGATAGTGTTAATACTTCTTTCCCTAGAGATATGCACAGAAGAAGAAAGGGGATGTGCCTTCCACAGATCCTCTTCCACGGGCCTGATTGGAACTAAGTGAGTTTTAATGACACTGCAGATTGTTTCAGAAGGGAGGAAAACGCATAGGTTTGCTCTATTAGAATTACTACATTCTCTTTTCTATTCTGTGTGGCATCAGTATTTCCTGTAAAACACACACACACTTTAAAAAGATTCTTCATAATAATCTGAAACTCTTCTATTGTTGAAGTGACCCTATTGCCAATCTGGTAATTCCTTGGGCTATTCCCACTTTCTTCCTTTTCAGTCTGGCAGACGAAATGGCTTTGTTTCTCAGAAATGCCCATGTTATCTCTCTGTTTTTGTTCAGTTTGATCCTGATTTGGTCATTTTTTTCTAGGATGTTTTATTCATAGTTCTTTCAAACAGTTAGTTAACAGAAACCCCATCCAGATTTGAAGTCTTGGTGCTGTGAGAATTGTGTGGTAGGAAAGAGTGGATTTGCTAGTTGGCTGTAACCTCTCCGTCTTGGCCTTCTTACCAACATGTTTGTCAACTCCACAAACATGGGGAGGGGGGGTGGGAGGAGCAGGGTACCTACTGCATTGTGGGGGCTCACCACATGACTTAGAATCCTGGACTTTCAGGCTTTCAAGTACATGGGCCTGAATCCAATCACTAAATAGAAAACTGACACTTATGCAAATTCCATTGCTTCAATTGGTCTACTCTAGTTGGAATGACAAACTAAATAAAGTCATAGAATCTGAACACAAATCTTTGGAGTAGCCAACACCAAGAGACACCTTGTCCCATGTGTTCCTGCCTGACAGTTAAGATCTTCCTCAGAGATGCTTCCCTGGATACCTCTACTCCCAACAGTGAAACAAAGGGATTCCAGCAAAAGAGAATTCTCCAGTGGTCCCCTATCTGTGGAATATCCTCTCCCCAAATGATTCACCTGGCATCCTCATTATAGACATTTATATATCAGGCTAAGTCTTTCTTCTTTCAGCAGGTATTCAAATTGTTTGTTGCCCTTATTACTAGCTTTATTGCTGCCACTGCAATAAATATTTTAAAATTGGAGTTGGCTACTATAGAAAGGTCTCTCAAGTGGGAAGATAGCTGCAAGGAAAGAAAGGGAAATGGGAACTAATTTGTCAGAACTTGGAACTGGCATTGGGACATGGCCAAGACTGACAGTCATTTAATGCAGCAAATAATTAAAAAAAAAAAAAAGGATGCAAAAGTTATGGAACAAGTATTGTGCAGGGCATTAATTTTTATACAGGCTTTTTTTCCAAACCCACACAGTAAAAATGGAAGAGTAGTTATTGGTTACTAGCTGTGTGAACATCTTGTACTAACATCCCTGCATAAAGTCTTTTCATATATGACAAAGCAATAGAAGTATTTTGCAACAGTATCATGTCCAGCCCTCTTCCACCACCATCCAATTCTGAAAAGGTTGGCAAGGGGTAATGGTTTGATTGTAGGACTAGGACTCTGTGAGACCCTGATTCAAATCCCCATTTGGCCATGGAAACCTACTGGATGGCCTTGGAAAAAACACACTCTTTTGGCCTCAGATGAAAGCAACAGAAATGCCTCTCTGAACAAATATTGCCAAGAAAACCCTGTGATAGGTTCACCTTACGGTTGCCATCAGCTGGAAATGACTTGAAGGCACACAACAACAAACCATAGCAATCAATGTTTACTATGCCTATTCCTGAAGTCCAGGTAGTGCAAATGTCTTGCAAGGTTGTGGTATTGGTTATTGTAGTTTTGGGTCTTGTATGCATGACATTTCTGTTGTTCTAGACTATTTTCTGGCAATTCTTGGCACAAGCTGTAACATTTTGTTCCAGCTTCCAGGTGGGTTCATCTTCACTTCTGAGACATATTGGAACAACATATTCTATTCTTCTTTCTTTCTTTTAGAGTTATTGTGCTATAGTGTATCAGTAATTCTGACTTTTTAAAAAAAAAAAATCAAAGAGTGTAAAGATCCACGAAATCACTTCAAACAGCCTCCTAAAGAATGGAATGAGTGGATGAAGAGGTAACAACAAGAGGGAAAAGCCAAGGGAGTTATATTTCAAGAACTCACACCTCTTTGGACCAATCTAAAGGAGCTCCTGTCACCATCCAAGATGAAGTTGCTTCGGGTACATGGCAGGATCTTTTTGAAGGCTGTAGAACTCTCTCCTAGAAAGGTTGGGTTGTTGCCTTCTCCTTTGTCCTCACAATGTTATTCCTTATGGGGGATTTTGTTATTATTGTTCTCCTGAAGGTTAACTGTGCTTAATTTTCTGAACTTTAACTGTATTTTCACGGCTTTTTAACTTATATATTTATCTGCTGCATTTAGATGATAAACTACTGGTGGGCTGTATTTGTGCTCTTTTTACAGTTAAAAAGTGTTATATGAGGACTCTAATTTAAAAGTTTTGCAGGAGGTTGTTATAATGTTCGTTTCATAAAGAAACTCTAATTCCTAAGGATCAGTTTGAAGTTACTGCTACATGTACTGATATCTCTGGTCCCACAGAGCATCTATTCATCACACAGAGCTCCACCATTCAGTGAACATGGAACATTTATGGTAGTGGCTGGTCCTAATGCATAATATTGATATACTACATATAAATGATCCATACAATAGGAACATTTCTTGTCGGGAGGACTTCTGAAATGTTAAAATCACCACCATTTAAACAGTATCAATCCAGGAACTACTATATATGAGGCTAAGTTCTGGCATTTCAGATACTTCCAGTTGACATCTTGAGATTCCTCCCAGAGGGGAGGAGTAGGAACAAAGAGAGCACCTGACCAATCAGTGGCCATTACACAGTAGAATATGCAGCCAGTGGCATAGAGGCCATGCCAGCAGTCGGGGGGGGGCTTTGCTCATCCAAAAGGAAAAAACGTCTATTTTGAATACAAGTCTTGGAAGACTGGGGTGAGGAACTCAAGGGAATAGGAGGAGGAGGATGGAGTGGGGAGGCAAGCACATGCTTTGGGAATAATCAAATTCATGAAGGTCAAACCCATGAATGTGCAGGGAGGACCGTATAGGCTATTCCCTACGAACCTTTCTTTAAAAAAAATCTTTCAAAAAATTGCTCTGTATATATGCACATGCATGTGTGTGTGCATTAGCACGTATACACACACACACACACACACACACACATACTTCAAGCACAAATCAAAGAAATGTCTGCTTTTTTCCCCTTTTGGTCTGCAAATGACAAAAAATACTACACATAGCTGTAGTTCAGGCACCCAAATCAGATACTTTCCTAAATGTGTCACTGATTCACATTTGCTTCAAAACACAGAAAATGTCAGGGGAAAAAATGCAACTTGGTTCTAATTTTTAATGGGAACTTTCAAGATTGGTTTACCTAGCTAAACAGTTAAGATACAGGGTGTGTCCATTACATAGTTCATGGCAATTATAGTAATAAATATGTAGAGGTGTTTGGGGAATATGTGATTTCATATAATTATAAAGCGCTATCAAGCTATCACTAACCCAGTGTGGTTACCACTCCATTTCTTATAGCAAGCCATGATAAGCCATTATTATATCTGATCATTCTGGCTTACTGCCCCTGCTTGCAAGGCCTTCATCAACTCTCATTGGAGATATACATGCCCTGTTTCATGTGGGGGAAAAGCTCTACGGAAGCGTGCCTATGCATGGGCCAATTCAGCCAGGACTCATCTCCCTCAGCCAGGACTCATCTCCCTCACCAGCATGGCTAATGAAACAAAATGTGGTTTTGCTCACACATTCTCTTCTCCCATATCCTTGTTATCCATCAAATAAAACATCTGCACTAGGAAAGCCAACATCTAGCTGAATATGGGATCTCCCCCTCCTTGTCGTATAGAATTACTTCACCTAGATGATGTTAGAAAGGTGACAAGAATCTAACCAGATCTTTTGAAATGATTGCTTCCCATATACAGTGCTCTTTTTTCCCCCTTGCTCTCTCTCTCTCTCTCTCTCTCTTTGTTTTGTGTTTTGATCACATCCTTGTTCTTTATGCAAGGGCTGCTCAGCCTTTAGGTTTGTGGACTGGGATTTTTTTAAAAAAAAAAAAAACTACACTATCAAGGCCTACCACTAAGAGTCAAAGAAAATAATAATAAAAAGACACTTGGAAGAATTTTGAAACAAGCAAAGTGTACTGGTTACAATTACTGCACCCCAAACAGACTCCCAATAGTCTTTTCTTACTAAAATCTGCCAGAACCTACTCCTAGTGGTCCCCAAGATTTCAGCAGTACAGTTTCTGTGGAAAGGGAATGTGGAATCACTTTGCTGTTGCCACTGTTAAACAAATGGGAGTCAGAAATCCTTTCTGATTTCCTTCAGATCGCAAAAAGATCTATCAGTAAAATCCCAGTATACCTCCCATCACACATTTGAAATGAATACACAGGGTCTAGAGTGGCAGGCAGCAAACACACAGGCAAGCCCAGTTTCCTCAGCTAATCCAATTGACATGAGAAGGAAAAAGGGAAAAAAATGTAAAAGACAGAACACAGGAGCCATTAAAAAACAAAATGTGAACCTTAGGGGAGGAAAAACCCCTATTAGCACAGATACTGTTCTTCAAGTTGTTGAAATCTAGCGCCGGAAACTCTCAAAATATTTATGTCAGAGTAATTTCCTTCAAGTGAATCATCTCGAATCACAGTTTCAGAGTTGGCATATGCACTGCCCAAAGGGACAGAGTAAGCAAAAGAGAAACGGGGTGGACTTCTGAATTGAAAATGAAGGCAGAACATCTTAGCACAGGTTTCATTATTGTATACCCTTTCACCAGTACCTTCGAAACAAGTGAGTTGCACCCTGAAACACTGAGAACATTATTTTTCCCTTTCTATTTTAACTGGAAAAATATAAATATAGATCTCCACTCCCTAAATTTGGGGGGAGGGAATATTAAGTGGGCATGTGTGGGTGATCCTCATAGATCTGTCAACACCAATTCCATTTCCACCATTAAAATCACCAAGAGGAGGCAGCATTGACTCTGGCAACGTGAAGTAGTTAGGAACTTGTTTCATTCTTCTGTTATTATATAAGCAAGATGACACTGTTCTCTAATCCAGCCAAAGCTGATAAGTACCATCAACCTGTCACTTCCTACATTTCAAATTCTAACACTGCAGCATCAAAGAGTTTTTTACATTTCGATTTCTATCCCTGGCAGCAGTCGGTAGCCTCTCATTCTCCCACGGTGTTCTAATGCAGCATTTGCACACCGGGGTTACTCCCAGCCTGAATAGCAGGTCATCCCCTACTCACTGAGCTCATCTGCGGCCCATGTGCTAGGCAATTTAGATCCAATCAGCCCTTATTTAGCTCAAGAGTAATGAGCAGCATAGTGACACAGACTTAAGCCTGACCCTCAGGACACCGCTCATCAAGCAGTAAAACTGTGACAAAATCATTCATCTTCCACCCGCTGGCAAGAAATAATACTCGCACTCACTGTATTACTTTTCAAGATAGGAGGGAGGGGGGAAAGTCCTGAATTTTCATGATGCGAGACATTAATTTGCAGAAAGCTGAATTCCCTTAAACCCCCCTGTTGCTATGAGCTCACCAGGGGGAAATAGGCCTTAGGAGACTGAAATGGAATAAAGAAAATTGCTTCAGCTTTCTTTCATTTTAAATAAGCCTTAAATCTGACAAGTTATCCAAAAGACAAAGATACATACACACACACACATACACACATATATAAATCTAATATATAATATACTGTTTGAAGTTAAATAATCTAAATTAAGAAATCTCAATGCCAATTAGATTTCCTCCACCCATGTCACTATCATATTTTTCCTTTGTTCAATAGGCTGGAGGAAAAAAATCTTGCAAATCTGTATAAGTAAGGTTTTTTTTTTTGGTTGCCACCTGCAAAGAAAGAAATATGGAGAAGAAAGTTCATTCAAGGGAAAAAAAAAACCCTGTAGTTTCAAAAGTGGAGTGCTTCAACCAGAAAATAAATGTACATTGATGTTGTTCAGGGATCACACATTTTTCTAAACAACTATGAGCCATGAGCAGCAGGTGCTCAGTATACTTTGAAATGGTTTTGTACATTTTTTTTTCTTAAAGCATGTTTGGTGGATTTACTCTTTCACAACAGTAAATCATGTATTGCTGACAGGTAGGTTACAGAACAAGTGTCAGAGCAGCTTTGCTAGATAAAATGGTTACAGCAGAGAAGAAAAGAGGCACAAGAACTTTTTGAAATGGTACTAGCCTCAGAAGAGAAATATATTCTCAGACTTATCATATTTGAGAGCAGCATTTCCTTATCTTCCAGAAATGCAGTGCTAAGAGGACAGGAGTCCCAGCAGGTCTTTTTGGCTACTTTGGAAATAACCACGAGGGTGCCTTCCTTTCCCTGTATGAGGAAAGAGAGCTAAAGAAAGGGATGTGGAAAAGTGTCAGGATTTCTGTCCCATAGGCATATAAGTGCTTGCATATTTATTTCCTTCATTTCTCACCCATTCTCCCCAAAATTGGCCTCAACTATTTAAATCTGCACTTTTGGGAAGTTGTTGTTTTCTTCCCCTCTCACCTTCTCTCCCTCTCCTTTTCACATTGTAAAATGCCACAAGTATTAGGGTTGGATTAAATTTGGGAAAAAACCTGACCTATTTAAATCCTTCTTTTTTTAAAAAAAACAACCCAACCAATAGCTCAAGAGAACGATACAGTGCACCTTCTTCTGGCATGACCTCTTCTGGCATTACACAAAGCGTTACTCTCACTGCAGTTAATGGATGTGATCAGTGTATACCCACACGGGCACGCATATGTTACATTATGACTACAATGGGATGTGACGCTCACACTCTTCGTTATACACAGGGGGAGGTCCCTAGATACGGCAGCCATTGCACTGCATTCTAGGGACCACCACTTCGAATAGCAGTGCTTTATATACTTGGACTTTAACTCCTAGTATTTCTGACTGGGGCCTCTGGGAGTTGAGGTCCCTAAAGCATCTGAAGGACAAGCAGCTCTGAATCATTGATATAGATGGTATTTATATTCGTCTCATTCTTATAATGCATGATGCCGAACACACTGAAGCTTCTAAAATCAATCAATCAATCAATCAATCAATCAATCAATCTTTCTCTCTCTCTCCCTCAGGACTTGACTTCAGCCCCATTACTGACATATCTTTCTCCTACAGATTGCAAAATTTAACTAAAATTATTCCATTATCATGATATGATCATGATAATGATCATATCCAACTAGCCCCTCCAAAAAATAGTTTCCATCAGGAGAAGACGGAGGATGTGAGTCTCTTCTTCATTTTCCCCTACTCTGTATATGTGGGAAGGGTTACAAGGAAGAGGGGATAATGGGAAAGTCCCACTGGGCAAGTCCACTCACACAATGCTGCATTTTGCCCTCAGGTTAATTTTAACAAACTCATCAAGCTCGTTTTATGATAAAGGGAATGCTCAATGTCATTTTTTTCCAGAAAACAATATGGCTGAATATCAAATAAAAATGATGACAACATTCCTATTTTATATTCTTACTTCTGCCATGCAAAACATAGCGCAATGGATGCTGTATCTAGGGACCTTAAATCAGAGCCAATGACTAGGAAGGAAAATTGTAAAAATTTTGTTAGAGAAGAGTGGGAAAAGGAAACTTATTCTTAAAGGAAAGCTCAGATTGTGTCAAAGATCAAGAGAGTTCTAAGAACTGTTACATGTTCCCCTGACAATAGTATTCAAAAAGATTAATATATTGGAAAAATATATTTCTCAAGGACTAATATTGAAACCCTGGAGTAAAAGACACCTCTCTGTATTCTCTTTATCAGCTTATCTGCTCACTGATATAAAATGGGAAGAAGAAGAGAGTCTCCTGATGGGCTCAGAGGACTTCCCACAGGGCGTTTTTGATGACAAAGTATAACACAAAAAAAAACGCTCAAAACAAGTATATATTTCCATAGTAAAGATATATAGTAGGAATTCCACACTCAGCCTGAAGAACTACAGGGTGCACTACAACAATAATGAATAGACACTCTTATTTGTTGATTTAGCTACAGTCTAGCTATCAAAGAATCTTTATTAAGGAGACAACCACTTTTACTAGAATAGTACTCCGGCTGAGAAAAAAAAAAAAAAAAGATTGTCAGATAAACCTTAAATACCGTTTTACAGTCTGCAATACGTTTAAACTACAAAAACTCACAACTAGTTTTACAATTGTGAAGTTCTGATACACAGAAGGTTCTGATAACAGAAGGAGAGGATCAGCATTTTGATCACTACATTTTCCTACTGTTCAGTTTCAATGTATCATGGAACCCATACGGTGGCTTAAGTGATGGTTGAAGAAGACAATGAATATGCAAAAAGGAAGAAAATTAATTGGCAGACATGTACAATGATGTTCAGTTGGTTAAATTATAGATAGGTGTTATTCTCTTACTCTAAGAGGTTTGTTCCTACATGCCTACAATATCCTAAGCTAGCCCGCATCTCCCCTGATAAAGAATTCAACATAAACTTGGATGGATATCTACCTCATGGTTTCTAGTGCTTTTGCCATTTTGGAAAGCATCCCCTTTGAGGAGCAGCTTGGGGAGTTGGGTATGCTTAGCCTGGAGAAGAGAAGGTTAAGAAGTGACCTGATACCAATGTTTGAATATTTGAAAGGATGTCATATGGAAGATGGAGAAAACTTGTTTCTGGTGCTCCAGAGACTAGGACACAAAGCAATGGATTCAAACTACAGGAAACCAGATTCCATCTAAACATTAAAAAGCATTCCCTGCAAGTAAGACTAGGTTGACCGTGGAATACACTAAGTCAGAGTCTGATGGAATCTCCCCCTTTGGAGGTTTTTAAACAAAGGCTGGACGGCCTTCTATCTGCAGTGCTTTGACTGCTTTCCTGCATGGCTGAGGGTTGGACTTGATAGCCCTCATTCTTTCTTCCAACTCTATGGTTTTATATACACATTGAGCTATTTCAGAGGAAGTGCCCTCAAAGTAAAATGTGCTTAGGATCACAGCCTGAGTGACTGGGTTACTCAGAAATACCAGGCTTGCTCGCTAGTCAATCAGTGTAGCATTACTACTTAAGTTGTCTTCACCGTTGCAGTAGTTCTGTAAAAGATGCAGTTTTTCAGGAACTAAAGCTACCAGGAAACTATGCAGACAAAGCCTGCTGGTCAGAGTAAAATCTGCCAGACAGAAATTCTATTTTTTCATTGTAACATTTATATCCTGCCTTTGCTTCAAGGAGTTTAAGGTCGTGCACATCTTCCTTCCTTTGTTTTTATTTTCACAAAACTGGGTAATAGGTGAGAAACGGTGACTGGCCCAAGGTCATGCAATAAGCTTTATGGATGTGTATGCTTTTTAATCGGAGTCTTACTACAGCAGCACTGTAGCACATGACACTACAGATTAAAATAGGGCTGGGTAAAGTGTGACTCATGGGCACATGTGGCCCACAGGGAGTGAAAAATTGCATTTTCCTAAATTATTTGCTTCAAAATGCCCTCTGTGGAATATGGGGGTATTTTCATCATGTTTAGGGACAACAGAAGCCTTTTTTTTTTTTTTGAAACAGATAATAAACAGGAAGTGACTTCAACTCATTTCCTGATGTTAAAAAGGCCTAAAACAGTTCAGCAAGGCCCCAAAACATGATGAAAATGTCCCCTTGCTCCTTAAGAGGGCATGGAGGGGGTTGATTTTTTTTTTTAAGTGCATATGGTCTTTTTGGGGGGGCTAATGTAGCCCCTCCACAGGTGCCCGCTCAAAGATTAAAACAATGTTCCCTTCCCTTCCCTCCACTGAATTACATCACATACTCACTACTGGAAGCTTCCACTGTAACACTTCACTTTTACACTCTTATCAGTTTTCTATCTTTAAAGCAAAAAGTGTGTGTGTGTGTGTGTGTGTGTATGAATTTTCCAAGCTGTATCCCACAAATAATGAGATAAGGATGACTATATCACAAAAGAAAGAGACATAAACAAGGAATTATATGTTTAAAAAGCACTGGGAAATTAGGAAAGATTTAAAGCATTGCATGTGGCACTTGGCAATATAATGAGGAACTGCTCCTGGGAAAGATAATTTTCAAAATGCATTGGGCTACCTATACACAATTATTTCTAACAAATGATTCTGCAGAATAACTTCTGACATCTGCCTGACAAGAGTTCTAGCACAGAGAGGCCACCACTTTGTAAGAATACAAGAAGCCACTTTATACCGAGCGAGTTCACGTAAATCAGACTAGCTGTTGTCTTTAGAAAAGTAAGATGTCATTTTGTGAACCCTGGGCCTTTTTTTGGCAGGCAAAACATGCTCTACTACTGAGTCTTCCAGATTCTTTCATACAGTTTTTGATATTTCCATTCAATATGATTTTTCTCCCCAAAGAGTAACAGCAGTAGTGGTTCTAACAACAGCAACAACATTCTGTTAGACTACTTACCTTTGACTTACAATGCTTCCAACATTTTTATATAAAAAAGAAAATTAATTGTAAACTGTCAGACGGCTTGTAACAATGAAGTCTGTTGTTTCCCTGACTTTTGCTAGCTGAGGCATACTTTGTTCTGAATTTAAAAAAAAAAAAAAAAACCATACAAACCTCTTTAACTCTCTAAAATTCTGTGGGTTTTTGAACAAAAGAACATCTTTTAGAGATGCCATCTCTTGGGTTTCAGCAAGTGTCACATTCAAGGGATGCTTTCCTTGAGGGCTGGCCGCATTGCTACTACTTGCACCTTGAGAGTAATCAAGTGATCCAAAGCCACTCAGTGAAGCTGGCTGAAATCATGACCAATGAATCATTCAGAGGCAGAGAAAAGACAGCTTACTCTACTGGTGAGCATCCTGTCTTTCTGGGGCCTTCATTTTTTTTAAATTCATTGCAGCTTGCTAGCAAAGATCTCTTAGAACACACAAGTTGGGAATTACTACTCTAGATACCACTAGCATATCCAGAGAAGAAGAACTAGGAGAGAGAACAAAGCAACAATGCCAAGGCTGATAAGCAAATCCATTTATTCCTCTCTCCTTTTTCTACACATAAGGAAACAAGAGCTTTGAAATGCTTAAGGAAAAAAAAACACAGAATGAAAGTGAGGGTTTATAAGACCTTGTGAGCCATATTTTAGCCCAAAAGCTACATTATAAATTCTGGAAAAGTAAAAGGGGTTATAATGGGAAAAGGACAGTCCCTTAAACGCAGCAGCCAGAATGGCTATAATTAAACCCCAGCTTTTGGCGTCACCTCACTTCGCAAAGCAGGGGAAGGAAAATGCCATTTCTACAATCACCTCAAATAAAATGTGATTCTAGAAACTCCCTATGTGATGTGTTAAAGGCGACTGCTAGAACTATTTGACATTCTAAGCTTTAAATACCAAGGCATTTAGTTAACACAGCCAAGTCAGTATTTTCATAATGCTACTTAATCAGCAATAAAGGAATGCTCCTGTGAGCCATCATCTTAGGTTAGCAGAAAAGTGGCATATGAAGTTATTATTAACTAACTGCCTGCAGGGAGCTGCTTCTCCTTTTAATCAGTGGTCTCACTTCCCACCTACCTGCAAATTCTGACAGTCCAAGAACTATTACACCCAGTACATTTGGCAGAAATATTACATTTATACATGGGTTGATATCTTATTCCCATCTGGATCTTAAAACAAGGAGGGACTGTTAACAGTGAGACAGTTTCTCCTTTTGCCAAACTGGAGAGGCAGCCAAGAATACATGCTATTCCTCTGGCCAAACACACTGCTCTGCGACGTTGTTTTTGGCACATGCGTGGATGTGTGTGCATGTACATGCACGCTTTTTCTTTTCCTCAGTTGTGAAAGAAATTGCATCATCATACTTTCACTGTTTAGCATAACGTACTATATACTATACAAATCAAGTGGCTGGAACAGCATTCATTTGCACAAACATTGTGAAAGGCATGACATTACTGTGACATTTGTTTAGAACTTTTTTCCCCAAGTAACATATACTGTATTCAGGCATCATGGACATAAATAATTAATAATAAATAAAGAAATAAACAATTAATTGTATTCATCTTATTCTAAAAGTGACTCTTCAAAAGGAGCGTCATACCAGACTGAGCCCTAGCTGCCCAACTTTCACAAAATATTTGAAACTTGGACCAGGACGAATCCAGACACTTTCAGTATTTTATTGACAATTTCTATTTAAAAGACTGCCACCAGAGATTTGTAACTTCTTGGTAGCGATTTATAAATTGTCCCCAGGGCTTCATACTCTTTAAGATTACATCTGTTTTAACATCCATAACAAAAAAAATATAACTGAGGAAACTACTGTTCAGTGGGTTTGTGTAAAATCAGCACATTTGGATATGTTCGTTTTATTTAAAAAACAAACAAACTTTCAAACCTGTCCAATGTGCTGATTTTACATAAACTATCCCAGACCAAAGGATCTTCCAAGGTAGTATGCAAGACACACCTTTCAACAGTCCAAGAGAGAGGGAGGGAGGAAAGTATGAAGCCAGAGATGGTGTCTCCTGTCTTTGAATAGTTTCCACTTTTTAAAGATTAAGTTAAACCAATTTACAAGGACCCTCCTAATAAATCATCTACACTTTGTCAAACGCTTTATCTTTGTTCAAACACAGCCTGGGAGAAAAAAATCAGTTGTCCTTGGATTTACAAGCTACTGACAGCAGAAGTCAAACTATCCAGACAGTAACAAAGCACTTAAGGTAAGCATGCAGGTCAGTCCCCCCACTGCTTATAATGCATATTTTCTAGGGCCCCTCCCTGACAAATCCTCAGATTTCTACATTGACCAATCAATAACTGCCTCATTAGGCCTTGTGGCAGGATGACAAGGGAAAGATGTCTTCTACCTTCCTGCTTTAGCTTTTGCCATCAAAAGGAAGAGCTACCTCCAATATGAATTAGTGGGCAGAAGCAGACTTACTGCAGAAAGGACAGCTTGGAGGTTGTAAAATGTATCGATAAATCAAGGCAAAACTGATCAGTACTTAATCACTAACCTTCCATTTCCCCCACTACCTGTTATTACACTTTGTGCAATTTTTATCTATCTAGGAACTCAGATAAGGCTGTGAAGTTCCAATAATTACTACATTATATTAATTGTATTAGATTAGATCTCCCTCTCTCCCCTCCCCTTTTCTCTTTGTCAATAGGCAATGTTCAGCAATACTGTTCCTGGCATTTCCAAACTGTAGCAGGAGTGATAGAACAACTGTAAGTAAGCTCAGGTGCTTAACACTTTGGCATCAGTAGGCTAAGAAGCACTTCAACCACATTATCTTTTTGACAGTCTGCCCAAACAGTTTGCTTCCTAAAAAAGATGATGGAGGAAGTTGTGGTTGTGGTTGAGACTCAGGTTGGATAACAAAGAAAACTGAGAGCTCCTTCTCTTTAGGTGATGCTTCAGTTTGGCCAGGAGGTATAACATCTCTTCTTCTCAGCAGGAAAATCTAGCCAAAGACTTAGCTCCATTAGTCTCTATCAGTATTCAAAGGGAACCTGTAGCACCACTGAGATTGGGAAGACAAAGCTTATAGCATAAGCTTTTGTAGACTGGGTCTTATTCATCAGATGAATTCCTGTTGCACCAGATGAAGTAGATCGAGTATATGAAGGCTTATGTTATAAACCTTTTTCTTGTAGTTAGTCTCAAAGGTGCTACAAGATCCCTTTGCTTACCACGGAAATGGCACTCAAGTTCCTGATTTGTTGCTGTTAACTAAGTCGACTTCAACATATGGCAACCCAATTAACAAGAGACCTCCAAGTCACCCTGTTGTCAACAGCTCTTCTCAGGTCTTGCAAACACATGACCATGGATGGCTTCCTTAAGTCTCTCCACCTGTAATGTAGTTCTCCTCTTTTCCTTCTGCCTTCTGCTTTAACAACCATTACCGTCTTTTCCAAATATGACAGCCTTAGTTTTGTGATCTCGGCTTATAAGGAGAGCTCAGGCTTGATTTGCTCTTGGATTCTTTTTTTTTTTTGGCAGTCCATGGCATCTGTTAGAACTCTCCACAAGCACCATATTTCAAGTGAGCTGATTCCTTTCTATTAGCTTTCACAATCATACAAGCAAATTGGATATACAATAGCATAGACAATCCTGAATTTCAGTGATATATTTTCATACTTGAAGATCTTAACTAATTGCTTCATCTTTGCCCTTCCAAGTCCTACTCTTCTTCTGATTTCTTGACTATAGTCTATTCTGATTTATGGCTGGAAAGTCTTTATGTCTTTATTTTTGTTTTCTTAATGTTCAACTATAGCCGTGCATTTGCACTTTATAAATTCCCCTAGTTCCTATTAAAAGTCCCATGTATAGCAAATGTGGGCAGAAGCAAATAGACAAAAGTTGGAAAAATAATCTGTAGAAGCTGATACCACTTATTCCAGATCCCTTCATCCACTCAGGTACATTATTAATTGGGAAGTTCAGAGATCAGCTTAGTAGCCAAAATGCACTGAAAACAATTATGTCAAAGCTACTTAGGTCATGGATAGGCAACTGTGTGGAGTGTGGTGGCCAATATTCAACCCCCCACCCCTCTATACGCTGCATCATGTTAGGAGACAGCCAGATCTGTACTGCACTTTTGTCAAGAAGTACATTAGTCACTTCTAAAATGGAACTGCTTTTATTGTCCAGCCAAGGCCAGAACATATCCTGGATTTTATTAATACTACACAAGATTTTTAGCTTGGTTAGCAAGGTTTTTATCTTACTTTGGTTTTGGTTGGTCATGGGGTTGGGAGAGAGGAGAGAGAAGTGAAACTACTGCACTGCACTGCACTGCATTGCACTGGTGAGAGATATTCTTAAATTTGAGGTAAAAACTTGTCTGAAAATGACTGGAAAAAGTTTTAAAATTGTGAGCACTGAAAGGCGTAACAGATACATTGTAATGTGAACACTCCAATTGGAACCATCTTAAAAACTTTTTCTTTGCTCAGGCATTTCAATGAGTTGCCTTTGTCTTTTCTATTATACTTGTTATCTTCTCTGCTTCAACACTGGTTTGGCTTTAGTACTGTTGCTTGAATTGTACATTGTATTAATCATACTTGCATATCATCTTGGTATAAAAAAAAAGAAAGCATTTTTCAGAAGTCTGAATAAACAAGCAAACAAAGATACAGCATAACATAGGTCTATTAAGTGTGAGTTAAGCAACTTAGAAGCTGGAATCTCAGAAAATATTCATACACAAATTCTTACCTCAGCCTGAAAAGAACATCTTGCAAGAAGTTTAACACTGTTGAAAGTTCAGCTCCTCGGCAACCTGGCAGTAGCATACTGAAACCCTCACTCAGCAGCTTTTCCTCAGAGAGGTTCAAGGAGCAACTGATCTCAAACACCTCTTGGACACCATCAAGATAGGCAGAAAGCAGCATCCAAAGATTTTGCTTTTGCAAGAGGTCATTTCGTCCTACCAAGAACTCTTTTGCCTTCTCATGGAAGGCATTTGAGACTTCCTCAGCTAGAACACTGATATCCATGTTCTTCTCCACATATGTTAGGATGAAGGCGAAGTATCCTCTCCAGATCAGAGCTCTCAGCGGAATGCTGGTGGAACCTGGGCTGAGGCAACGCAGGAGTTCCATCATGCGGCTAGCAACGTCTTCTGTCTCTGCTATAGCTGCCAGCACAAGGAAAAGATAGAAGAAGTTTTGCAGCCCCACCTCTGTCAGTTCTCTCATCCTCTTTTGGTGGAATTTGGAATAAATTCTGCATTACACCAAAATAAAAACAGAAACACTTTCTCTTAAAATTGTTTTGTATTCAACATGCTTTGGCACAAACTAAAAAATGAAAGTGTTGGTACACCTACCCCCTCCGCACACTTTTTAACCCTAAATTAAGACTGGATGACTAAGTCTGGATCAAGACACTAGTGTAAAGAGATGTAGTTGCTACCTATGTCTTTAAAGTAACATGTAGCCTAGGCCTTTCTTAATCTACATTTCTAAAAGCTGTTGCAACAACAAATGATCTTGCTGAATCCCTTTTGAAGAAGCTGGGCTTTGACTCTGTCCTCTACTGTCACCCTGAATGACATCAGCACACCTTACATTTAAAAAAGAAAAACTTGAACAAGTTCACACAATGCTACACTGCAGAGGTTTGTCTGCATTGTATAAACTTGATAGTTGAGCAGTGCTCTTGTGACACAGAAGAAACAGTCACAGAAGAAATAACTAGGCAAATATTTGAGCCACCTGTTCTAGCCATGTACCATCTAGCATCTGCAAGATATATTAGGTCTATAGTGCAATTCTAGCTCCCTGTCATGAACAGAATTGCTAGTTTAGAATATGAGACTGGTGTAAAGACTTTCATTGTAAATTAGGGGCTGCAGGTGGCTTAAATATCCTAAAGGCACCAGATCCTGTCTGATCTTGGAAGCCAAGCAGGGTCATCTCTGGTTAATTCTTGGATGGGAGACCACCAATGAATACCATGTGCTGTGTGCTATATTTCAGAAAAAGGAACTGGTAAAACCAGCTCTGAGTATTCCTTAACTAAGAACACCCTATGAAATTCATGGGGTTACCATAAGTCGACAGGTGACTTGAAGGCAGAGAGATAGAGAGAGAGTAAGAGAAAGAATACATACACAGAGATACGCATAGAGATGTTGTAATGTGCTGCCATTACACAGGTGTATAACCAGCAGAAAGGTCTTTGATAAGTTAGAATGGATTTTAACCATGTGGCTGTCATAACACATTGACTTATCAACAGATTTAAGAGTTCTGGTCAACAGTGAAAAGAGTTTACTGTCTTACTAAGCCAAAGACAGAAGACACAATGAACATTTGCACTCAAACTTCAAAGCAGTAGGCACAAGACTTGTAAAGACAATTGTCCCTTGAAAAACAGACCAACTAAGGACAGGCTGAAACCAAAAGTTTATCCATCTTCTTGTCCTGTTGTGGCTCCCTGTTCTCCTGAAAAAGCCTGTTGAACGGTGAGAGGGTACTTCCTGAACAAAATAGGCAGTAGTGTAAGTGAAAACCAATAGGAATGGGAAAACCACGAGAAATCAAGAGGAAGCAAAAAAAAGTTGACCTTAGTCTTTGTGAGCTGGATCGGCCCAGTGTTTGGAAATTGCTCCCAGGACCAGAAGCAGTGGTGGAGACGGAACAGAGGATCAGTGCTTCTTTTAAGTTCTTCTGGGATGGACTAAGCTCTCACCTTTCACCACTCAGAGAAGAGGGTGGTTCCTTTTTTTGGATAAGTGTTAAGAAACAGTACTTATATTGACCTGTGGATAACTTCTCTGAGTGGTGAAAGGTGAGCGCTTAGTCCATCCCAGAAGAACTTAAAAGAAGCACTGAGCCTCTATACTGTCTCCGCTGCCACTTCTGACCTTTCTGAATGTCTGGGTGGGAAAATGGCAGTGGCAGCTCTTTAGCAACCCTCAAAGTAGTGCAGAGACTAGATGGGGTCACTACTTATTTCTGATTTTTCCAGGACAAACTAAGCTCTTGCGTTCCACCACTCCATTCAGACAAGGAGTGGTTCCTTTTTTTATAACACTGCACCTTGTCAAAATAAGAACCACTCCCTTCTCTGAGCAGAGAGGTGAAAATCTTTTTTGAATGTCTAAGTAGGAAAATGGTGGCAGCAGTAGCCAGGGCGGCTGAAACCCTGAGGCACGCTGGCACTTTCCCTGCTCCATGGAATGACCCTTGACTTACCCATTGGTTTTATCAAAATTGCCCACAACTTTATATATAAAGTCGACTTATACAAGAGTTTATATTGTACTCCCCCTCCCCGTTTGAGAATATTTTCACAACTCATTAACACAGACTTTAAATAAATTCTCAGATAAAAAAAGTGACCCTATCACAGATGACACAAAGTGATACTGAAAATAAGTGGAAAACTGCCAAAGCCCTTGTACCTTCCTTTGATTTGCTTCCATGGATGAATACCACTGGTCTTTACTGCCTTCTTCATTATTTGTGCCAAAATACGAAGAAAAATTTGATAACTATTGCTAGATGTATACACATCAGGAGTATGTAGGTCACCACAACAGCTCTTTACCAACTCGTGCATAGACAAAGGTGTTTTAGTAATATTTGCAAGCCCTTTGAGACCAAACCAAGGAATAGTGAAGGGACTGTTCTGAAAGAAAAACATGGCATATTTCATAAAAAAGCAATCACAAAAAGAATGTAAGAGTTTCTTATGTTTTTCAACATCTACTACCTATGTTTGTTGACAAATAACAGTTTTGTAATCTATTTGCTGTAATCAACTTCTAGCTACAAAATCTGATAAATATGACTAGCAAATAAATGTATATGTAGGGGGGAAGCAACATCCCCCCAACTAAGACATTCCTCTCAACAGTTGATACTCTATACATAAATATAGCCTAAGGTCATTCATCAGATCTTCCTAATGACAAGACACTAACATATATGGGTATGCTACATGAGAATCTATAGGTCTGCTTTAGCAAAGAATGGAGACTGGGCCCAATCAATAGCAGAGCACCTGCTCTGGCTGCAGAAGGTCCCAGATTCTTGATACTTCTAAGTAAAAAAGAAGAAATAAATAGGGGGCAAGGAGAATGAGTTGTGTCTGCTTCAGAACACTGACAGCCACTTTAGGCTAGCTGAGCAAACATGAAAGGAAGGCTTTCCAAGAGTAGGCTGCCAATACATGCCAAGGCACAACTCACATCTGGTGAGTTGCATCATGGTGAATGCATCTTGCTACTCAGCACAGAAGGAAGACACCAAAAGCAACTTGCATCATTGCACAAGGGGTACAAGTCCATTTCAGGACCTCATTTCTGCAGGAATGAAGAGAATGTTTTCTGTCCTCCTCCTCCTCTGCTGCTAAGTAGCTAACACCAATCTCCCACCCCTACTTCAAAATATTTGAAAACATTTCAATGTAACTCTTTCTTTAGTTACAGGATGAAGACAATGGAGAAAAGAGACTCCTGGAAGGCTACGTCTGACAATGACAAAGAGCTGCTTTGCCATACCTACTGGTCAGAAGGCCTCAATTCCTGCCCATCTCCTATCCTGAATTTTTTTTTAGTGGGGGGAATCAACCAGTTTCCCTGTAGCTAAGAGATAAGGAGAAAGAGCACTCTAGCCTGAGTCATCCATCAGATGATTGTCAGCTGGGAGACCATAGTGCACTTGTGTGTGCGCTCTCTCTCTCTCTCGCTCTCTCTTTTCCTCTCCAAGAAATTCCATGTCTCTGGATGGAGATTTCACTCCTTTTCTTTCTTTTACAATATAAGTACCTGTAACTGCTAAGAGCTTTTGTGATGGAGTATGAAATAAACTGAATCAATGAATAAATCTGAGGAGCTCTTAGGGGGAAAAAAAGGTAATAGAAAGTCCCCCTGCTAAACTTAAGAACAAGGAAGTTCTTAAGTTTATAAACTGGATTATTTTAAGAACCCTCAAATGGTTCCTCAAGTTGCCCCCTTCCAATTTTAACTTTTCATAGGTGCATTTACTAACCAAATTCTTGCTGTAATATTCCCAGAGTATGGTGACAGCAGATAGGTTCATATCCCAGATGCAGCTTAATGTCAAACAGCACTGAAGATGCATTCGTAACTGTTCTTCTAATATCCCCATCTAACAAACAAAGATAGTGCTGTTACATTTTGTTCTACTTAGCATTTGTTTTATTTAATAAATATAAACTTGACCACAAATCAAATACAAGGCTTGCAGATTCTGAGAATAATTTTCTTCTATAAATGCTGTTTCCAGTTTAGATGCAAGCCAATCCATTAATATGAGCAGTGATCTAGAAAATAAAATCTGACAACTACTGGCATTGCGAGCTAGTAAACTCTATCAACATGTTAAGGTCTTTGCATTGTGCAAAGGCCTTGAAAGAAAACTGGAGTATAATTCCCAGATGAGGAGACCACCTCTAGGCTTATCCCATACAAAAGTGTACATGCTCCAGAGGATCAAGAGCACTTTCTAATACCTAACCATTTTTGGAAGCAACTGAAAATGAACATTGTAAGCCCTTTGGTCACTGTGAATAGTAAGATGGACCTTACCTTCCTCATTCGGAAAAAAAAACCTGTTGTGTTAGCACCAGGACACTGTAACATGTGGTACTAAAGGACAATCTTTTAAGCCTCACATAAAATTAGAGCTTAAAAAATAGGAGGTTATAATAATACAGCAAATAATACAGCAAAATATCAAAATAACAGTATGTGTAGACTTTGCAATGAATTCAATCTTGTACTCCAGCAGAATTCTCTCCAGTTCCCACTGCAGTCTAACATCACTTCCTGTGCTGTTCCAGAGGTTTAGGGAACTTTCTGGAAGAATATGGGAGGTGGCAAAGGGACCAGGATAAAGGAGAAATCTAAGGAAAACTGCTGTCTATCTCTTCCTTCGGTGGGGAACCTCCAATAGACCACAGTTCTGTTCACAAAGGACAAATTCTATTTGCCAAAGGAGAAGTTTGGATCTCATTAACCATGAAGGGAATTAGGAGCCCACTAGAACAATGGAGTGGGACAACAATTTTCTCATATTCCTGATATCCTTTTTAAAAAATTGGGTTGATATATTCTGTTTGTATTGATATATCTTCATTCTTATGTTACATAAACCAAATTTTAATTTATGTTACATCAGCCAGCACAATAACAGGAATACTCCTGTTGCTTGACTAGGCAGACAGCTACCTCTGCATTACTAACAAATTAAAGAAATTACTTTGTAATGGCTGATTTTACATAAATTACAACTTGTACCATGCAACCTAAGAACAAAATTACAGAAAACGTATTAATATGTTCACCATATTTAAAAACACTTTAAAAAAGGAGGTCAGTTCTGACCTCTGGGCCACAAAGTACTGCATTAACAGCTCTGTAGAAAGAAAAATGATAAGGTATGAAATGAATGCTCAGAAGCTACAACCTTATCAGTAAGAGTTTGATTCAAGCCTGTAAGACAAATTGCTCAGCAAGGCAAGTCACCTTCCTGCTGTGATGAGGATATAGCTGAATTTTCAATGCAATAGACTATCTCCCCTATCACGTCTCTCAACCTGATACCCTCAGATTCAGCACAGAGTTACATTTTCTAAGCATCCTGTTCTTATTTGGAATATATCTTGTCAAAGGAGCCAAGTAACACATCCAGGATAATTATCTCCCAGCACACTTTATCTGACAATTTATCTCCAAAACACAACCACTTATGAGATGACCACTAACATGAAGAAACAGGTACATAGCATCCTGGCTTAGACAGATCATGAGCTGTTTGTACAGGCGAATTGAAGAAACAAAATTTGGAAAGCAATCTGGTGAATAAAAGGTTTTTCACATTGTGTCCACCACCCCACAAATTAGCCCAAACTGGCTTGTTACCTCTTCACATACTTACGTGGTTATTAATGGACCTCTTCAACAAATCTTCTGCATAAAGCCAGTTGGATTCCATTGGTCTCTGGGCAGAAAATAGTTGTGAATATCTAATTATGTATTAACACTAACAGCACAATCCCATAATGTCTACTTAGAAGCTGAGTCCCATTGAGGTCCACAAAACTTAAGATTACAGCTGAAGTAAAATCTGTATAAGTCAAAATGTTTGGGACATTATTCTTTAGGAAAAACGCTAGTAGGGGTGGAAGGACATAGCAGAAGTACACCCAGTGGGAAATGTGGAGAGAGAAATATTTCTCCTTTTTATAATACTAGAACTGAGCCACAAAATTAAGTTGAATAGCAGAAGAGTGAGCACAGACAGACAGCAGTAATTCTAATTCTTCAAATAATGAATATTTAAATTATGGAGTAGCTATCACAAAATGTAGTGATGACTCAAAACGTGGACAGGAAATTAGATATATTCATGGAAGATAAGGTTATTGAAAGCTACTAATCACAATATCTATATGTTACTGTTTCAAGTATCTGAGGCAATAAGCCCATGACTGCTAGTTGTGGGGAACATGAATAGGGAGACTGGTATCAATTCCTGCTTGAGGGCTTCCCGTAAACATCTGGTTGGCCACTGTGAGAAGAGAATGCTGGGTTAGACAGGCTTTATTCATCATGGTTCTTCTTGTAAGGCAAGTCAATTGAGAATATGAAAGATTATCATCTCTGTCATTATTTCCTACCACTAGTGTTTAAAATAGTCCATTAGGTATAATGGGCAAAACATTTCTTGTCATAGAAAATAAGCACAGTTTATTGCAGCCTATACAAGTCAGAGTGTTCAAAAGACATTGTAATTTAGAAAGAAAAATGTTCTAAAGGCCTCAAATACAATATCTCATATTCATCTTTAGAATTCAGAACAGGAATCTACTGCACTATTTCTAAAGTACCAAGAGTAACGGCAACAAAGAAGAGTCTGTGTCAACAGACTCAACATGCATCGTAGCTTGCAATTTAAGTTATCTTTCCACCTTCTTGCCAAATCATATTGAGGTTGAAGGTATCACAAATTCTGGGTCATCATTTAGTTTTCTGGCTAATCTCAACCATGAGGAAATGTCAATGATATATAGGGATACAGGTAATAACGAAATAAAATAAAAATTCTCTCTCTTATTACTACACATGAATGGATCAAATTGTGTTGTTTTGCTGTTGTTCCCACAGCAAAACAGGAAGGAGAAGGACTCCTTCTCATCCTGCAAGCCTTAAACATCTACTCCAAAGTTTTCAGAAATCCCCTAGAATAGGTTCTCAGGCAGTGCAGAGGGCTGGGGGCAGGAGGAAGGGAAGGGAAGTCCCACTGTGATAGCAGGACTCCATGAATATGCATCCATGGCCAATAAAGGACAGAAACAAATAAACAAAGGTCTCTCTACTCAAATCAAGCATAATAAAGACATTTACAAGTTCATTGTTACATATTTGTGTTCCGTAACTGTGAAGCAATAAACGAAACACATAGCAAGAATGACTGCCAGCAGTCTACCCTAGGGCAGATTCAGTCTGCTACCTTTGGTTAAAGGAGTTTTGAAATGTAGGTTGTTGGGTTTTTTGTAAACTGTATGATAGCCAGTTTTCTTTCACTTCTACAGTATATATCACACACACACACACACACACACACACACACACACACCAGAACATTTCTGCCTAAGGAAAAGAGTTACATATCTGTTTGCTAAACAAACAACCACAAAGTCCAGAGCCTGTGGCACAGAAGACTATTTTCCTATTTTCCATTCTTTTGTCATTTCACTAAAAAAAAAAAAAAAGAGTAACTTGGGCTACAACTTTTAAGCATATAAGTAGCATTTCCTTTAAACAGTGCACAAAAAAATAAGTTTCTTCTTCTGGCTCACCTGTTGAGCTGCTAAGCTGCTCAGCTGGAAACCACTCTTTGCATATCTTACAAAGTAGTCATTTTTAACAATTCAAAGGTAAGAATGTTTAACTTAAAGTCATTCTGACAATATTTCAATAGCCCAGAGCAGTGTTAAAATTGACCCCTGCAATGTTCAAAAGTAGTAATGTTTCTATTCAATTTGGTTTTAAAAATTTATGAATGTAGCTTTTAAGAGTATGATAACATGGGCTGTTTTGTAGTTCAGGAAAGACATATATGATCTATGTGTCCTTCATAAGTTTTAAATAAGATTCTATATTTTCTTTCAGAGGAAAATATGTGCCAACTTTCCAATTAAATCCACCTCTCTATACAATTTAGATCAACCATACTATGAATAAACTCTGAGCACTACATGGATTTCACTTATAAAAGTTTTTAAAAAGACTTTCAGAATCCAGGGATCCTTACATTTTTTGTTAGCCTGAAACCACAACAATATGCATAACAAATCTAGTTTCTCCCTTGTCAAAATCTCATTGCCCTCTTGAAACAGTTCAAACCTTTGAGGCAGAGCAGTAGGTTTCAAAAATGGAAGACAAACTGACAGAAATTAAAATCCAACATAGATAACCTGAGGGAATTTTTGCTAGCTGGCATAGAAATATGCATACATTTTTCCCATATCATGATCACAGTTTGACAAGAAGACACATAATTCTTGATAACAGTTAAGAGGCAAGAAACCAACATATCTGAGCTAAAGAGATCCATGACATAATATTGTAGTAATGGGTATGGTTCCAAGTGCTTTTTTTCTGGCATTAAGACAGCCTTCGTTTAAGATACAGTAAGAAACTTGTGCTGCAATTTTCATTTATCAAGACAGATACTGTTCACAGAAATCAAGCTTATGGGTAGAAAGGAGTTACCAAAGTTTGGAAGTGGCCAAGAATCTGGTTCCCTGTAGCAAACTTGAAGAGGCCCCAGAAAATCCAAAGACAACCTTTACGCAAATCTGAATTCTCAATAATTCTGGTCTCCAGCTTTGTGTGAGAATGGCCATAGACATATAGATTCATAAAAGGACACTGTGGGTCAATAACTTTGGGGGATTTCTTTGTAGTTTCATATATCAGCAATACCTTGATACAAAACAGAGAATAAGGTGGTCCAGAAAATCTCACTTCTCACTGAAAAACTGCTTGTGAGGAAGAGATTGCTATGTATTTTTGTTACTTGCAGATCTTCTGCAAAACCAGACAATGGAATTCACAGAGTACAGAACCAGTGATAGACAACAAATAACATCAACTGCCAGAATAAACTCTCTACAAATAGCACACATTAGTCTACAAATCTGCACATTAAAGTGACAAACAAAAGCAAGCTCTCTAGGTCAAAAGAGTGAACAAGAAATTTAAGTCACTGAAAAAGTCTTAATAGTGAAAAGTGTTAGTACAAAATCTGGCTGTCATTTTATACTTTGTTATCAGATATGGATATCTAAATATTACACCGATCTCTCAGCAGGTACAGAACATGGACAATCTAGAACATAGTCCTATTAAAATTACTCAAAGTCAGGAAGGATTAGGCTTCTCCACTCTCAGTATTTTGGAATGGAACACACATGCTGAAGTTCACACATTGTGTTTCTTTCACAACTTTATGAGAAGGCTAATTTATTTTGCATTTTCTACTTCGTTGTTGCTGCCTTCAAGTAATTTCTGACTTATGGCATGCTGAAGGCAAACCTACCATGTTTTTTTCTAGAACTAAGAGTGTATGATGCACCCAAGATTACCCAGTGGGTTTCTGTGGCTGAGTGGGGAATCAAACCTTTTTCTCCAGTGTGTCGTCCAATGATGAAACCACAATACCATTCTATACCTAGAATGTAAAATTAGAAAACTCCCATGGTCTTGAAATACTAAGCTGCAATTTAGCCTGAAATCCATTTATTGCTTTATCTCTTTCTCATTATCTCTTCTACACGTGTCATAAAATGGGGGTGGAGGTAGTAGCCAATGAAAACAAGGAGTGGGGAAGTTTCTCCAGGTTCAGGCAACAGTTTGCAGTTAATTCAGGAGAACAACTATTCAGCAAAATATCTTTAAGGAAAAAGAAGGAACCTACCTCTTTGTCTATATGTCCATTTCGGTCAACCTGGTACAGCAATGCCAGGTGAGTTATAATCCACCAACTAAAACTCAATGGATCATTGCACAGAATAGGTTCAAAAGACAATATTTCTTCTGTACCATTGCTTCTTTCAAATATATTTTTCAGAATTTTATTCAACCAACTCCAAAAAGACTGCAGAAAAGAACAAAGTTGTCTATCCTTATTTTCAAACAACAGATTGGTTTTTATATAAGAACAAACCTGTACATGTACACTGCACACCCACATCATGTACCTCACTTAGCTCCTTTAGTACTTTTCCCTGATAGACATCTACCTTGTGCTACTAAATAGACTACAAATGGTAGATTCTGAAGTTGAGACATATTGTCTCAGGATTTTTCCAAAGATAAATTTTTAACCTCACAAGACAAAATGTATCTTTGGATGTTCTGTTTTATGGATTTATATACAGTAGTATCTATGTGACCAGTATCCACAGTTTCACTTATCCATGCTGAAATGCAGTCAAAAAATATTTTGTTCCCATCTCTTTTTTGGATCACAGGTTATCATTAATTTTTGTTTTGTGCAGTGGCTTTGGATTGCAAATAACACCTACAAAGCCTTCTCTGTCTAGGATTCTAAAGTCCTCTCAAGTTTCAGGGTCATGTCTCCAAGCTACATACTCATTTCAGTACCTACACCATTCATCTCATTGAAAAAAAATACAATTTTGTTAATCACATTTTTCATTATCCATGGTAAGTCCAGGAATGTATTTCCTCTGCAAAAGGGGTACGTACTGTATGTCTATCACATATACACAAGCAGACAGAAAAACAAAAGAAAATAGAAATACCCCAAATCAAAACAGGTGAGGAAAGCTAAGATGGCTATCTATGTCTCAGCTCTGGCCACTCTGACAACAATTTCTCTAGATTTTTCTAGTTTCTTCTCTGGAGAATAACAGGGCAGTTCCATGTGCTATAGATATTGATCAGACCTTATTGTACATGGTACCTGTTGTAATTATGTGAAATGTTTCAAGTATAAACTTTTGCAGAAAATGTTATTTATGCTGGGCAACAACTCTTACCTCTGTGAGCGATCTTTTATTTCTGTGGTCAAGCAGCTGAATAAGCAGAACCCATAACTCCTTCACACAGAGACATGGGTAGGGGGGACTAGTCAGAGCTTCAGGGGGCCTTATCTGTGATGAATAAATGACTTCATTTAGAGATAACATTGTAAAACGTTATATACACACATATTAGGAAATACATCTGTTAGAAAAAGTTGAGACTAGGTTATAGTTTGACTTCGAAAGGATGGCATCTGACAAAAAAGGCCCTACCTCAGAAGTGAGGAAACATCGCTTGTGGGCCACATACAGCCTTAGGAGACTCTCAGAGACCCTCAAACTTACAAAAAAAATTTTCCAGGCTGATTTATTATAGATTTTTTCGCTCCAAATAGTTTCAAAACACCTGCAAATGAGACGTTTCAACTTTTCTATTTCCCCATTGCCAGAAACTGGAGGGAGATGAAAGAAAATTGAGATGGTTAAAAAACATCTCACAACTTTAGATGAGTTACACCTCTACCTGTTCAAGCAGTTTCTGTACAATACCTCAGAACTATTGCCTACACCTTTTAAGAATTCCTAGAGAATAGGTGAAGCGCTGGGAACATGAAAGTAGACAAACTTAACTCCCATTTTCTAAAAATAGGGGAGTAAGGTGGGTACAAGAAACCCATCAGTCAGCCTGATGTGAAAATCATGATAAGGTTTTCCATGACATCCTTTCTGGCAATGTGGTAAAATGTGTACTAAATTCTACAACTGTAGGTGGATCCATTGCTGGAGCCCTGACACACTACACATTTATAACACTACGATTATAATTTAACTGCCATGGCTGCATCCTAAGTAATCCTGGGGTTTGTAGTTTGGTGAGGCAATAGAGCTCTCTGCCTCAAAAGTCTAAATGCTCCTCCCTAAACTGTAAATCCCAGTTAAAGTGGAATAACAGCACTATAATTATTTAGTGTAAAAATGTCCCTGGTTTATCAGCTATATTCAATGAATGACAAGCTTAGTACAATTCCCAGAGAACTCCACTCAAGATTTTCCTCTAAGAGAATTTGTAGAGGGATATTTTTGAGTGGAGTGCTCTAGGGCTTCGCCCAAAGCCTTATGCTACTGCTTTTTATATAGATGTCCCAGATGAAAGCACAGAAGGCTGCTTATCAAACCTGCAGGTGACACAATTCTAAGAGGGACAGCCTGAATAATAGAAGACTTGAGCAAGATTAGACAGGATCAAAATTTGAAAAGGTGGGGGATGCTGTGACAAAACTGATAAGATGAAAATCATCAGATAAATTAATGCCATCCAAGATTGCATTAAAATTTTTTAGCAGCCATATTGCACTACTGGGCTAATATCTGGTAATTCATGAAGACAGGACTGCTCAAAATGATGGTCTATGGATTGGCAAGCCATCAGCTGCCAGTCCATGGTAGGTTTCCAGGAAGGAAAGAAAGAAACAGTTGCAACTAATGAGCACAAATATGGTACTGGTCCCTGGCAAATTGAGGGAAAAATGCTAGACTTCTTGGTCATAAAACATGAAGAGCACTTTACTAAAATATCCACGTTCTTTTCATACATATTGCTACCACACCAGGTTTCCTCCATCCTATATGTGTGCCTTTGTTTCCTGTATTTTGGCACAAAAGCAAGCACAGGGTGGGATAGATCTGGCTTGATATTAAAAGCATCTAGGAAACTTTGCTACACCACACAGTCTACAGACCAGGAGGTTGGACTAGATGATCTTCATGAGCTCCTCCAACTCTGATGTTACGGAAATGTCCTCAAATCTTTTTTAAAATATATACAAGACCTATTTAAAAAACAACTCTAGAATATCAAGATTCACAACAGGCAATGCAAAACTGTTCCTCATGGGAACACTTTGGTTACTTTAGCTTCATATAAATTTCATTCATGACATTTTAGATCAAAGCATGCAGATTCTGGCTAAATAAATTTTAAAAAAGTATCCAGACTTCTGCCGCTTATAATGCACCCTCTAACAAAGAACTCTAGTACAGCACATAATAGAACAAAATCACCACTTCTGTTCTGAAAGAATGTACTATTTCATGAGTTGTTAGTCTGCCATCTTTAATGAAATGGATTTTACCTTGATCCACCAGCAGGTGGTATTGTAGCCACATTCAGTAACTGAATACCACTCCCATTTATTTTAACATTTTTAAAACACACAACTTTCACACAATGTGGCATTATATCTGTGTAGTGCTTGATGTTGCTTGGCACACCCTTTACACAATTCAGTTGTCTCTTCTATTTATTAAAAGTTATTTTTAAAAAATTCAGTTTTTAAGCTGAGAACAAAATGCAATGCATGAAAAAAGATGCTGGAAACTTAAAAAAAAGCTCCAAGAAAGGGATTAACTTACTAGAATAGAGGCAAACTGAAAAATCACCATAAGGTTCTATTGTTCTCCGAATGAATTCTTCCTTTGGTCCCCAAAGTTCTAGCATTGCAGTAACTTAAAACTTCAGTTAAGCATTTAGAAATACAGTTTATGCATCCAAAGAAAAAGAGGAATGCAAGTTACCAAGGGAATGTAAACATAGAAAACGTAAGAATTCTAAGTGTGAACAATTTTCAGTGCCTTACAATGCTATACATTTGGAGACTAAAGGAAAATATCATCAGGGGCAGCATTCTTATTGGGGGAGGTAATGTATTCAGTTAGCTCTCCTCTCAGTAGCTGCACCCCGATGAAAAATCATTTCAATACCCTTATTATCTTCAGCTGCTCCACTGTTTTGCGGAGGAAAAAACATTTGAGAATATAAATCTAGGACTATATTTGGTGATAGGTGAGTAGAATGCTGCTGCTTGCCCAGTAATGCTTTTCTGGGTCTTCTCTACCCTGCACTACATGACCAACACCTCCTCCCCACTTCACTCCTGGAACAGTGTGATGGGGTGCAAGTTCCTAAGATCAGACAAGAACGTGCAGAGAATTCGGTGGGGTTGCCTCAGACCAGTGGAATTTCAGTCCAGGCGTATGGTTATAGACATAGGCTGGCATCTTACTACTTAGGCCTAGCGAGAGTCAATCAATTGTTGAATGGTGATTCAACACATAGATAAATCTTATGGATTTAGTGGGTTTACTCTAGTCAGAACTGAAAGGGCAGAAAACGCCTTAAAAAAACTCTTTAAATTATTCTCTTATTCAAATGGGAGGCAGAAATGAATAAACAGAAATCATTATTTCCTAATTAAAAACATTTACAAAATGTAGCCAGAAAAAAAGGGCAAGATATAAGAAGTAAATGGAAAGTTAAATTCATCTGGAAAATACATTTTATTAAATTCTGGAAGAGCTATATGCATTACGCAACACATTCCATCACACAATTAAGAGATACCAGAATACTACTATAATAATAAATAAAACCATTATAATACCTTTGTGTATCTGTTTGCTGACAAACTTATCAGATCATAGAAGAGGTTTCCACAATGCTCTTCAAATAAACTGACATTGGTTAAATTTTCACCCGTTAAATTCGTGAACCTGTGAGCATACACAGTTTGCCCTAGGAAATATAAATAAAAGGAGAGAAGTTCACTCTTTGATGTTGATTTTACAATGCAGGGAACAAACTAGGCACTTAAAGTTAACAGAAGTTAACAGAAAACATTCTTTATACTGAATTTACTCCTTGTTTGCTGGCACTACATTTTTGCTGAAGAAAAGGAAATGTTTGAATATAGTGTTAGATTAGTGCCACAATCCTCTGGCCTTATTTAAATGACACGGTTGCTTCCACAATGGTCCAACAACAACACAAGCTTCTCCCCAGAGCTTAGAAAACTTCCTTTTTTGGACAATAACTCCAGAATCCCTTGGTCAGCAGACCTCTTTCAAACAGAAATTGTGCTGTTCAAGGAATGTTTAAAAGAGCAAATCTTAATCAGTGCATGATTGCTTGTCCACATAGATTGGGATTCTACATAAGGAACAATCAGGTTCTTGGCTGTTCCCTAGCTAAGCTACTTGGGAGACACACACATTCTAAATTTCTCCACCTCATGAACACACATTAGTATGGAGAGCAGAATCCTTCGTAGACAAAGAATCATCTGAACACTGAATGAGAAAACATTCTCCATACTGGTTTCAGTTATAAGTTGTTTCATTTTGTTCTTCAAGGCCACTGATAGAGCGGAGTGAAGGGAGAGCCTGAGAGCAATAAAGTCTTTTCCTTGGCCAGTACTGCTTTTGAACTTCCCTTTTAACCTGCTGGTTCCTCCTCCACACATTCACTCGCCTATCCTTGTTAACTATCCACACATTGAAAAGATGCCCCATTGATATTACAGAAACTTCTTGACTATCTCATCATTCTTCACCGAGGACCTGCTGACTTAACAGTGTGAGGGGCATCATTTCTGCCTTAGCAGGTGCGCCAATTCAAAACGAAGGGCCCAGAAATAAATGAAGGATTATGGAGGAAACAAAATAGAATTGAGTAAGAGAAAAGCCAGCAAGCGAGCCCTTCCTAACTCTCTGCTTTTGTGCCCATGTACATGGGCTGTACAGTCACAAATAACCACAAAGAAGCCCGGATGAAGCACAAGAGGCTAGACAATGGCTGTTTCTTCTCTGAACTAACACACACACACACACACATCTAAAATACAGTAACCTGTTTCCTCCTTCAAGTCATTCCAGTATGGGTGGGAGGTTCTGACACTCTGAGGAAAATCTAGTTATATGCAATGTCATTACTTTATCCAATATGAACTTGCTAATTTAAGGACATAACGCATGTAATTTAAAACCATACGTAAAAATTTACACTGTGGCAAAGTTGCAAAATTAAGATTAAGTGTTTAAACGCTTTTGCAAAATGTATTCTGTTCTAATATATTTCTATTTTGAAATAGATATCCAGTGTTAGAAAGTAAGTAAACCCTGCTACAATATTGAAATATGTATCAATCGTTTCTAGCTAAAAAAAATGGGGAGAGGGTTAAAACTGCAGGTTGAAAAATGGAAATTATCAGTGTGGCAGTAAACAAAGGTTTTATTACCTAGGGTTGTAAGCAGTATATAGAATGCAGAATTAGCAAAAAGAAACTTTAAAAAACAGCACAAACAGATTTGTATCTTTTAGAGAAAAGGCAGAGGAAATGAGCATGGTTGGAGCAAGACATGCAAGCTCAGTCTGTTCATATAGTAAGGTGTCTTTTTTCTGATCTAGAGCTTTATATCACCCAAAAACCACTATAGTTGGGCATTAGAGTTACAGTTAGATCCTGAATTAATTAATAATTCACCCAAACAAATCAAGGTATCTATGCAAACTTGAGGGTGAGCTCTACTGGTATTGCTTTTAAATAAACATGTATACCAATAACTGTTCAGTATCTAAAGTAGCCATACAGACCTTAACAAGCCCAAAACAATATTTTGAAGGGCTGAATAAAGACCTGGTTATGTTCAGAACAAACCCAATGAAATCAATGGGACTTTAACACAACTAAATTAAGTCTCATTGGTTTCAATTTGGCTTCACAAAGCACTCTCCATTCTACTGGAATCTATAATTACTGGATTCAGTAATTAAGATCTGAATCCATAGCTTTTCATACTGAATCTTCACTTTAAGCTTCATAGAAAATTCCGTAGTCCAGTGTTTGACTTGGATGGGACAGTCAGGCTTAAATTCCTGTTCAGCCATTAAATTCACCAGCTGACCTGTGGCAAGTCACTCACTTTTTCTCAATCTAACATCATAGGGTTGTTAGTGTTGCAAATGTAACAACATTGTGTTTAAAGACTTAAATGTGTCTTACAGTGAGCAGCAATGATAGAGTTAATGACCTAAAATCACCTCATGTCTTACCCACCTACCCTAGCTTCTGTTAGGCTGATATTATTAGGGGTCATTCCACCTTTCTGTCTTCTTTTTGCTCTTTCACTACTCTAGAAGTAAACTTAACTTACTTCTCTTCCTGCCTAGCTTAGCTTAGCCTAGCACCCTTAGAGAGATTTCCTATCACTGATGTTCCTATTTAGTTTGCAGCATTTCCCATAGCCATGCTCCTTAATGATAACAGCTAATTCTTGTACGAATGCACTTGTATCAGTTCTAAGGATAAAAAGAAAGGGAAAGAGAGCACAAAAATATGGATATACTACAATGAGCATGTGAAAATGGATTTAAAAAACTCTTTCAACATGTTGCATTAGCAATATGATCGGCAGATTCAACTCTGGTCAGGCACACTGACAGCACCACACAGAAGAATGTTCCCCATGCCTAAAAGTGGTATGCAGTAATGCAGTCAAAGTCAGTATCAATGTTCTTATTTACTACCATTGCTACCTTGAAATTTTGGACCTAAGAAATTGGCCACCTCAAATTTATGTTGCAGCATATGCTGGACAAAAGAATATTTCCATCATCATCTCAAGTCAAAACTGTATAATCCAGGTAGAGACAGAAGGTATCACCAGGCTTTGGAACCCCACCAGGTATAGGGAAGTACAAAAATGTTATTTAGGGAGGGAAACAGCTCAGTAGGCACTAAATGCTGAATAACTGCTGAGGGGACAACCCTCAACATTTGAGTGATGAGAAGGAATACACTGGAAGAAGGCAAAGCATTCCAGGTTGCAGCACTGTGTTGTAGATCTTGCTTTTTTAAAAAAAAAAAAAATAGAAGTCTGTGTATAATAATAAGCATGATGGGATTAAAAATTAGACACTTTGCAGAGCACTATCTTGTTCTGCTGTCCTGCTCTTCAGTGTCAATCCTACATACTCTTCTCTGTGACTAAGCCCACTGAAGTAAGTGGAGAGTTATTTCTGAGTAAACATGCAGAGTAAATATTGCACTGTTGAAATTTAATTCTTATATGTAACCAAATATTCCATAGTTTCATAAGATGACCAGGAAGCTGTGGAAGGAGAAGAGAGGATAATGACACTAGTCTGAACATCAAGCAGCTAAGATTGACAGACCTCAAGATCTAGACTGAATGGTCTCTGGCTGCCACCAGTCACTTTAAAATGGAGCCTGTTAAACCAGGATTATTATTTTTTTTAATGAGTATCTTTTATTGCCTATAGTGGCCCAAATTTTTGGGAAGCACACTTAACCAGGTCAAATTTTTTGATATTTCTGTGTGTTTAGGATTTAAAACAATAGGGTGGAGGGGGGAGATACTGAACACAGTATTTTAGTGCATTTTTGTAGCCTGAGATTAAGCAGGAAAGTTTTTTTTTAATGCATGAACACATATATATGCCTGCTCATTCTAGAGTGTGTGTATTGTGTGTGTGCACACGCATATACACTGATAGCTAAACTTTCAAAAGTGTTTCTGTTGGTTTTCTACAATCATAACGTTAGCTTCCATTTTTATTCATAAATTAGATTTAGTTTGGGCTGTTACACTAATAAGCTGGGAAGTGTGCAAGGACAGTTTACCAAAATGGGTTAGATAAAAAATGCTTGCATAAAGGAATATGTTGGAATTTTGACTGAAATCAATAGGACAAATAATATGAGTTAATTGGTTTAAACTATATTCTGCACAAATACATTGACTTTTTAATTGTTTTAGAAATGGAGTTTTGCTGTGAAAAGAGAAGGATAAATTGAGTGGTTTTTAAAATACTGTGCTGGACAGGTATAGATGAATGGATCTTATTATTAACCGATTAAAATGGTGTGGTGTATACAGATCTAAGACTAGAAGGGTGACAGAACAACTGGAATGAAACAGATGACTATTTATAGAAATGAGCTACTTACATAAGAATGAGAAATCTGTTACACATGGTATTACAGTTATTATTTTAGCTGTATCTTGCATTTTTCACAGCACTGGGACTCAAGGAGGCTTACAAAAATTCAGACAGTTACAATTAAAAGGTTTTGTCAATAAAAACATACAAACAGTGGAAATATAATTAAATTATCAATGAATTAACACTTTGAAATATATATACACACATAAGATAAATGAGCTGTATATAAGCCTCACAAAGTAGTCACTGGGAAATGTGCCTAGGATTGCAACTGAATAGCAAGGCAGTTCATTAATTTTTAGCAAGGGCCTTCTTTTGAACTTGGCAAGGTTGAGCAACACAATGAGAAAAGGGCTCTTAGTAACAATAAAGACTTTTAATAACAATTATTAAAAGCCCTTTCCCATGAACAGTCAGTTCTCAAAGGCTTGTCAGAACAAAAAATTTTGTACCTGTCTACTGAATGATGGCAAGAAGGTTGTCAGACTAGCCTGTCTACGAAGGAAGTTCCAGAGTCCTGAAACAGCCACTGAAAAGGCCCTCTCCTGCATTCCCAGCAGATGACAGAGAGTAGGGCTTCCTCTGAGGATCTCAAAACCTGGGCAGGTTTGTAGCGGAGAATGTAGTCCTTCAAATAACCTTGACTCAACCCTCACAGGTCATAACCAGCACTTTGAACTGTGTCTGGCACAGACTGGTAGCCACTCAAACTATCATAACAAGGTAATCGCATGGTTCCTATTACCAGCCCCAGCCAACAGTCTGGTTGCAGCTCCTTGTATTAATTGAAGGTCCTGAACCTTCTTCAAAAGGCAACTTCACATACAGCATAGTTGTTTTCAAACCACAATCCTCCCTTCACATTTGCAGGTTTGACCTTCGTGAATTTGATTATTCATGATGCATGTATTCTCTTCCTCCAGTTCTCTTCCTCCCATTCCCTTACAGGCACTCAGAAAAAAGGCAAGGAAATGGTGGGAGAAGGCACGTGCGCATCTCCCCCATCCCCCCCAGAGCTTCTCATTTCCATTTCCTTGCCTCTGGCCCCAGTGCTGAGAATTTGTGCCAAGGCAAAAGGGAAGGGAATGAGAGGAGCCCTAGAGCTCCTCTCCCATTCCCTTGCCTTTGGCCCCAGCAGAGAAATCACACCAAGGCAAAAGGGAAGAGAATGGGGGAAGGCCCATGCAAGCCTTCCTTCTCCCTTTTGGAGTTCCCCCCTTCCCATTCCCTAGCCTCCAGCCCTGGCGCTTAGAACACAAACCAAGGCAGAAAGGAAGGTAATGGGGAGAGGAAGGTTTGTGTGAGCCTTGATCCTCCCTTCTGGAGCTCCTCCCCCACTCACTTGCGTCTCACCCCAGTGTGAAAACGGCAAAGGAACAGAGTGTGATTGCTGGGAGTGGAGTTGTTTGCGGTTTTTCCACTTTTGCAAGGATTCTGCACCCTGAACCCTCATGAAAGTGGAGGGGCCACAGTACACAGTTATATCACTTTGATACCATCCTAACTGCCATGTATCCACCTTATGGAATCCTGGGATATGTAGTTTTGTGAGGTTTTTAGAATGTTCTGTCGGGGGGGTGTCTAGTCTTTCATCAAACTACAATTTCCAACCATGACAGTTAAAGCACTATCAAACTACCATAATTATGTAGCATGAAAGAGACCATAGTTATAGTAGATCAGACAGGACATAACTAAAGCATGTGTTACCTTCAGAAGATCAGATATCTCTAGGAATGGGTACTGTTGCATAAACTATAACTACAAAAATGTTCTGAGTCAATAGAGGAAACTGAATCCAGGAGTACAGCCAAGCATAACTGGAATCTCTATTTCTTGATCTTCCCTTTAGCTGAGCAGGAGCACTTCTGGATTAAGTTTCAGTGAGTTTGCCCTCACATAGCCCATTACTGGTGGCAGACATTCATTTCACAGAAACAACTTCCTTGGTGTCTAGTGGAAGAAGAGGCAGAGTTGGGTGTCTCCCAAATTCTGGGCAACCTTATCTAGCAGTTTCAAGTATATTTTAAATAGCACAGGAAACCAAACAGAACCCTAAGGCCAATGGCCAAGAAGTAGAACAGGAATCCACCAGCATCACTTTCTGGGCTCTCGCTTCCATAAAATCTCATCCCAGCAAGGTGGCCCAGAAGGATACTATGATTTGATGGCATTGAAAATCAACGAAAGGCCCAGCAGAATGAACAGGGATATGCGTACCCTGTCCAGTTCACACTGAAGATCATTCACCAAGGTGATGAAAGTTGTTTCTGTCCCACAGTCAGATCCCACATGTGGAGGAAATGGATCTAAAGAATCTATCTCATATGCATATTCCCTTGGCAGATGGGACAAACAAAGGAATGATAAGCATGAAAGGGGCACCCTCCAGTCTGCTGGGACTAAAAACTACACTTTCTACAGGACCCCTTGTCAACCATGATATACCCTGGACAGCAGAAGCAGGGCACCGTATGCCTTCAGCTCAGTGTTCTCAGGAGACAGGCCTTGACAATCTGAATTTGCTATGTTTCTTGCCCTGTACATTCCGATTAATGTAACTGAATTAAGTTGTAAATAATGCTTTCTGTGAAAATTGGTTCTAGTGATGTTTCTTTGAATGAATCTTTCATTGGCCTTGGATGACCACAAATTATGCCTCTGATTACTCTATGAGGGACTGTCTGTGGATGAAAGCATCAGGTCCTTCTATCCTTGCCTGTTAGGGAATTGTTACCTCTACTTGTCTCCCTTTGACAATGTCAGATAAAAATGAACTTGTTGCCCTTGCACCTTTAAGTCTTCTGCCCCTTGGATAACTATGGCTGTAAGATCATTTTCTTCCAGGCAGCCACTAGCTTAAGTGAAGAATAGCTTGTTATAAAAGTGCTGGGATTTCAAGTTACAGTTGGCTCTGTGCTTGGACACGATGAGTGGTGGTTTCTGATCTGAGTATTCTTACCACTTTCTCTGCATCAGTGAACTAGAAATGATTTTTAGAACCCGGAAGATTAGAAAACAACAGAATGCATTATTGTATTTGATCACAGCAGCACGGCTGACATATGCACAACATTGGAAAGATAAAACAGACATTCAATTAGATGAATGGAAAATAAAAATGTTAGATATGGTAGAGACTGAAAAATTAGCTAACTTCCTTAAGAACAAAACAGTTCAAAATTTTGAAAGAGAATGGAAAAGGGTTATGCTTTACATAAATCTGTAAATATCTGTGGATTGACTATATTGGTATTTGATAAGATACATATAAAAGGAAGACAGATTCACCTGGAAATATTTGATATACAGAAGGGGGGGGGACAGAAGAATCATAATAATGGTATACATATTAGTGTCAATATATGTTTTTATGTACTTTGAAAAAAATAAAAATTATAAAAAAAAGAACTAGAAATGATTTTGCAGATTTTTTTTTTATCCCAATACATTGGCTAAAGACAAAAATGTGTCCCAATGGCTATACATATAGGGGATTTTTCTGTCCCAGCCCAATTATTTTCCTTATAAGGAGAGAAGAGTAGACGGTCAGTGACTGAAATTTAGAGACACTGTCCACAACTATCCAGGTGACAATGTCATGGTATGAAGGGCTAATTTTGTGTGGATTCTGGAATAAAACACAACTCTGGGAACTAAAATGTCTCATCTTTGTCTATTACCACCCTGTCATTAATGCATTTTTCACAAATCAGGTTTGTGTAAAGGCAGTTTGTTCCTTTCTTCTTCCTAACAAACACAAAATTAACCATAAAGGTATTTAAAATAGGCACATTAACTTGAAGTATCTTTATTTCTTGCTGTGACACCTTCCACCCCCTTCACAGACAGGAAGACTTCCAAAATTTACATTTCAAGATTAGCAATCTTTGTGTTGCACCAGGATCGGCAATTTGAAGGTGGGTAAGACTGAGCAGGCTCAGGCTCACCACATTATCCAGTCAGTGTAGTCTAGCCAAAGGAGGAGGATGAGTTTGTGCAGAGCTGGGCCCTAAAGAACCACTCAGCACAGTTAAAGTAGGAGGACGAGGCCTCTAGCTATTTCCTGGATTGGTTGAACCAACTCCTTTCCTTTTTAGACTACAGAATCTTTACAGGCAGGATAGACAGACCCCTTCTAGTACAGAGAGGAATCTGCCCAAGCTCTGGAGGCTGAAGGATCTGTGGCTCGTGATGTTGGGAGCCAAACTGTGGAGATGAGCCTGCTGAAAAACTCTTCCTTGACTACCTCCTCCTCTTCCTTCACCTCTAACCAACCTTCCTGGGTGGGCTGCTGCTCTTCTTTATGTCTCTGCCCTTGCATCTTCTGTGGCAATCATTCAAGGATGTAATGGATACAACACATTTTCCATACTGTGCTTCCTTCTCCTCCTTGCCTATAGCCTCAGCTTTTACACCTATTTTGCCCCCATAGCACCGGCAACCAAGTCTCAAAAATCTTTCTTTTGTGAAGTCACTAAGCAACCAGTAGCCTCTCCAGTCTGACAGAAGCAGCAAAAGTGGAGGATGCTAGTACAGCAGTCCCTGATACCCCCTCACACTAAGTTTCATGACTCCAGGGAAGGAGGCAAGATAAAAACACAAATAAATAAATATATACATACATATAAACAAACAAAAACTGTTTAGGATGTAACTTGGGAATCAGACTAAAACTGTGCTAGGAATAAAAAGCCTAACAAATCACTCCCAGAAAGTGATCACAACTGAAGCAACACTGAAATGACAAAAAAACAACTAAGGTAACTTAAAAAGAATCTGGAGATAATTACGAGGAGTAAACACACAGCAATATATAACTCTAAGTGTATTGTTTTTGAAAAATACCAAGGTTGGTGTTTCTATCAGACTACTGTTTTTAGTAATTATTTGCACGTGTACATTGACTGAAAAAGATTTAACCCCTCCCAAAATATTCAACACACAAATATTGCACAACAGACAAGAAGACCTACTTGGCATCTTTTCACCAAGAATATGAAGAATTTCTAGCTCTGACCAATGGATGTCCAGATGAAGATGTAGCAAATGCCATGAAGGTGGAAATAACTTTAAAAAAAAAGGAGGGGGGAGAAAGTGCCAAAAAAAAGTATTGTCAAGTACATAAAAGCAATATTTGTAAACTAATATTCTTTCTGCAATTTAAAAGGAGTAACTTGGAAATACAGACATTGTACATAGACTTTTACTTTCTTTTTTAGTTTGACACATTAAAAATGGCATCTCGATAGACTTCTTCCTCAGTAACACCCTTTCCTGTTAAAAGGATAGATCTACAACAATTATTAGTGATAACTATGGGAATTCTCCCTGTGCTGCTGGTCTTCACAATTGGGAAATCAGAGTTGTCTACCTGATTATAGAGGTAACTGGCAAACACCCCACTCCATCTGCTTTCTCAATTGGGAGAGTGAGCAGGATGCCTGTCACTGGTCACATGTTGGATTAGGACCATTTACAGACCTAAGAGATGGGAATGAGTGACAGTACCTCTTAAACAAGGGCCTACCACTTTGACAATGTATGGTGGGAGATCCATTAGTAATCTTTTTGGCTGACACAACAGCTGAGATGTTCTTCAAACGTATGACCTATAAAGCTATGGCTTACAATCTGGGTGGTAAAGTGCAACTCTGCCCCTGACCATTCCAGATTTTTCAGGATGTATGAATTGCCTCTCCTTGGGCCGTTTCATACTACCCAGTTATAGCACTACAAGTCCACTTTTACTGCCATGGTTGCATCCTGCAGTATTCTGGGATTTGCAGCTGTAGGAGGAGTATTTACAAATGTCATCTAGGGAACTCTATGACCTCACCAAACAACAAACTCCAGCATTCCCTAGGGTGCAGCCTAGGAACCACAGTACTATAACTGTGTAGTGAAAAAGGGACCCCTAGCAGCCCTCAGGAGAGGCAATGTACATGTTACATAGGTTGTATAGGCTCTTTAATCTAATTAATGTAACAAAAAAAAAACATTTCAAGACATGAAGTGGACTTCTGAACATTTTTGGTGTGGGATGCAAGGGCAGAAAACTGGCTCCTACATCTAATATGGCTGCCCAGCCCAGTTTTATGTCATGTACTTCCTCCCAAATGATACTGTTTGTACATGTAAAAAAAGAAACAAAGTACAATTAAAACCTTTGCTTGAGGTAGAATGGTAAATCCTCCCAAAACACAACTAGGAAGTTCATGCAAGTGTCCAATATGCAGCGTCAAAGAATGGAGCTCTTCAACAAGCAAGGAAGGCAGCCGTGCCTCTTGCTTTTCATATGGATGGATCAGCTTGTCCTCTTCCATTTCCTGTGGTTCCAGATACCTGAATAAATGCATCAATATGTATCTTATCACATGACAACACTAAATAAACAGGGAAAAATTAAAGAAGAACTGTTTCTGATAGCTTACCTGAAGATGAACATTTTTACATATTGTAGAAATTCAGTACACTGCTGTCTGATATTATGGGCTTCCCAGTGAAGGTGTCCAGCCTGAGCTGACAATAAAACAGAAATTAAAGTGTGTGACCCTTCATATGCTATACTGATGCTACCTCAGCCTCCCTGGGTCAAAGGGGTAACATTCCAAGTATAAACAGTCATGAAAAGAAAACATGAATTAGAATTAACGGGACACTCTTAATTGTTCTTGTTTGTTAAAAAAAATACCCTTATTAGTTCATTCCACACTGAATTCCATTCCAGCAGAAAGAAAAGAAATGCAGAGCTAAGGACAAACTGTTGCCTAAATTCAAACAAAACAAAAAACACTTCCAGCAGCTCTATCATGACATAAAGAAAGCCATTCAATCTATTGAATGGTTTGCTATACTGAAACAGCCTACTAATTTGGAACTGACAAAGTCCACTGATGTCTAGCAAAGCTTATGTCTGTGATAATGGGGCTTCCCATTATCTAGACTTAGCTAAAAGGGGGACACTTCCCTCTTCAGGTAAACCAAGGGTTAATAAGATGTTGGGATTAGATTACATTTTAGTGTGTGGTCAGCATCATAGGTCATGTGGGTCAGCATCATAGGTCATGTGGGTTACCATTATAGGTCACAGGGTAAGACTTGACCAATCAAAAAGGAAAGAGGTGAGTATCTTCAGGATGCTTCCAAATGCTTCCAAGGAGAAGTTATAAAACTTCTTGCGAGGCCATGTGGCTGAGAGATATCAAAGGGACAACAAAGAAACTGCCAGTAGCAGGCTGAGGCCTCGCCTCGCCTCCTGGCCCCTTCCTACTAGAACATCTAAGCCTAGGAACAAGTGTGAGTAATTAGAAATAGTTATCTAGTTGCATTAGGGACTTTTCTGTTATTTTGGAGGCTGGCTGATCTAAAGAATGTATCTGTGCTTTTATATCTGTTCTTTTGTAACTACTTGTAACTAAGCGTGCCTGGGAGGAGGGAGCTTCCCATGTGTGTTAATTTGCCTTGTTTATTTGCATACCTTTAATAAATACTTTCTGTAAAAGACCCTGTTTCTCTCCTTCCCACGCCAAAGCTAGGTAGACTGGGGGAAAAGGAAGATCCTTAAGCTTAGGGATGTACATGGTTGGACAGAGTCCCATTGTACTGTCCAGATAATCAGAATTCAATGGGTGGTGGCAGCAAAGATGAATTAACAGCTAAAATTCATAACAGGCTGGAATATACATCCCAGCAGCACATGGTGACATTTCCAGCTTCACAATGTCAAACAGAGATTGTTAAGCCTTTAATGTGCCAGAGAACTCTTCAGTATTTTTGCTGCAACAGATTACCACAGTGATTCCCTGCTCCAGAAGCTCCCTATATGGAGTAATTGGTGGGAGCCAGAATGTCCACGCTGTATCTTAGCGAAAGAAACTTCAGAGAGAGAAAAAACAGCAACAGAAGGAACTTCAAAAAAATTAATGTAAGCCTGGAGCTTGGCAAGCAAGCTGCAGCTCATCAGAACTGTCAGACTTCTTGGCCCCTATTCAGAGGCTGGAAGTGACTACAGTCAGCCCTCCACATTTGAGTGTTTCACTTTTGCAGATTTGATTATTCACAGATTATTTGCTGTCACATCTGCTGCCTTCCTGAGCCATTTTTAATAGGGACTACTAGCCTTGTGAGACTGAGAAAGTGTGAACAAGGCTTGTAAATCTCTATTAAAAATGGTGTGGGGCAGCAGTGAAGGTGGCAGTCAGCCCCACCAGCCGCCCACTTCTGCCTTGTGAAGGAACCTGATGCCTCAAAGGAATCCATGGTGGGTTGAATATGGTGATCACACCTTTTGTGTGTTATGGTTTGGGAGGGGCTAGAGTTATCCATGGTTTTTCCACTTTCATGGGGGTCCTGTGCCCCTAACACTAGTGAATGTGGAGGGATGATTGTACAAATATTGAGTTACTTGGAGATAGTTCTTACATTGTTACACAACCATAATTTCAGTTACTTTTTAAATTACAAGGACTGGGTATTCTGCACCACAGGCAATGGGTTTATTTAATGGCTTACTTTAAATATTTTATTTAAATATTTAAAAATAACCATGAAGAGACTTTTTAGCTGCTTTTGAAAAATGAGAAAGAGTTACTTTTAAAAACCAGAGTATGTTGGAACTGTAACTAATAGCATTGTAAAAGTAACACTCTAAGTTGTGAAACTCCACTGCAGGCACAAGATTCAACATGCTCACAGGAGCTGCAGGGAGCTTTGGGTATGTCATATTATCTATAAGAACATTTATAAAGCTATTATTTTACAGATGCATCCTTACAATGTGAAAATGAGAATAATTGGTGGTTTCTTTATCCAACAAGAAAAAAAAAGATACCAAAAACTCCAAGCATGTGCCATTATTGTGACTAACACATCAATTAAAATTGCTTAAAAGGAGATCAAAACCAACATTCAGGGTTTATTTTTCTCTCTCCCTCTCCTTGATTTTTTTTCAACTGGTTAATTGTGATTGCTGTAACTGCACAGTACAGTAGGCCCTCCACATTTGCTAGGGTTATGTGAGCTGGGCTCCTGCAAAAATGGAAAAATCACAAATATCAAAATATGTGTGCATATCTGTAGGAAGGAGGCTGAGGCATATTGGGAAGAATGGGCATCCAGGGTCCAAACCAGATCAGGAAAAGGGGGGGGTGAGTTGGCACAGTGGCCCTGTACTTCTTTTCTCTCACACATCTCTTTCTCTGGGTGTGGGGGGGCATCAGGAGGGGGTTTGTGATGCTGAGAAATCTGGCTGCCAGTCATTCTTAGCTAGTCAGGCAGCAACTTGCAGAGGAGGACCACAGGCAGATTTTTAAAGGGCTGTGCAGTCTGATTTGGAACCACTGGGAGGGAAAGTTGCCCCCAAAAATGAGTGCCTGGGGTGGGAGGGGGGTCAGGAGTTAGGAAAACCCACAAATAATCAAATCCATGAAAGTCAAACCACAAATGTGGAGGTCCAACTGTATTTATTTTCTAAGGGTTTGCAATTTTAAACAAGAAATTCTTGCGAGAAATTCCATGCATGAAACACAAAGCAACATGATTCTGCCTGTCATATTATTATTGTATCCTCTCCTCAGTTTCTGAAATGAAAATAAGGTAAGCTGCAAATATTTTTTAAAATGAACATATTTTTTTTTGGACTTGAAAATATTATCACACCTACACATTTTTAAACTTACCAAAATCATTTGTTTTAATGAGGTTTTCCAGCTTGTGTATTTGCTGTCTATCCAAAAAGAAAGAGAGAGACGATCTTAGAAACACATTTATACAAGAAACAAACTCTAAATTTAAAGAACACTTTCTCCTCACAGAGTTGAATGGGCAGTCTCAGCAAACTGAGGACAAAAAAATCAACAGCTTGGGAGGTGGTTCTCTGCGTACAGGGAAAAGAAACAGTTGGAAACTACGATCCTCTTGGCTACTTCCCTTCAGCAGAAGACCTGGACTGCAGCATTCTCCACAAACAGAAAGATCCCTTGATTCCTGAAAGAATCTGGAGTTTGGAGTCAACCCAGTGTCTTCAACATAAGCTTTGCTGAAGTCTGTGTTATGAACCTCCAGGTCCTCTAGGCACTATTAAATTGACTTGCAACAGCAAAGTCACCAACAAGGTTATGCAACTTTTTGTAACCAGGCTGCAGCATTGCCCAAATCTTCAACTTTACTCAAACAAATTGACAGCCACAGCTAATCATACAGAACAGGTGTAAGGTGCCTTTTACAGGAAATGCCAGTTAATAAGCAGGCAGATCCATTTTGCAGTACATGCAATTTTCAAATGTCAAACTATTCTGAAACGAAGCCTCATCTAATAGTAATAGAGATGCTAAATAGATAGCTATGGTCAAGATGAGAAGTAAAAGGAAAGATGATTTCACTTGGGGGCAAATACAATTTATGAAAAGAACCCCATTCGCAAGAATCCAATAAACTACAGTCCATATTACCACCTAGATAAAAGCAGGAATATTTCAGAAACTGAGGGACCTCATTGTAAATCCATCACTTTGTTCCCTTCCACTGTGATCTATATAGTTCACCAGCCAACAGACACGATTGTGGTAGAAACCTCCCTCTACAAAGGAATACCCCCATCCAAGAAGGTTTGTTTCCAGAGTCTGGCTGAAGAGAAAACTGGTAAAAAATTGGATACAAGGGGAAAGATGAGAACAGTATTTGCGAATTAGATTCAGTGAGCAGAGGAAGACTTAGTGCAACCCACACATCTTCACTTCTGCCCTGTAAATTCTTCTAGGAATCAGCAGACAAAGGTAATGCCTCATAGACATTTTCACTGTTAAATAACTTAAGTTCCCCTGCCCACTAATAAGCCAACAGTTAACATATACATGCGTGCAAGTCTATGTGTGTGTGCAGACACACATGCTCCCCTCCCCACAATACTCCCTGAAGCCATTTTTAACTCAGCAAATGAGGCAAACAATAAAATTTAATCCTATTTCACTTCAAAGAGCAAACTTTATGGAAGCCTAATAGTCTTCCAGAGATATTGGAGCAAGTTATTGAGCACTTAGTTTTGACAGGCAGGCTCTCCAGGAATTGTCAAAGTGACATCACAGAAAAAGACAGTATATCCACTAAAAGTGCTAAGCAACTTCATGTGTGCAGGCTGCAGCACAGATCAAGACGTCAATTTTGTTTAACTACCTTCTTCAGTAAGAAAAAAAATCAAGTTAACAAAGTCCACCATTCTGACACAAATTACTGCAATTTTCTAGTCCCAGATAGCCATATTTTAAGTCTACCTGATATCAAGTTATACACAGCCCACTCATCTATCACTTAACAAATTTTATATTAATTATCTGGGACTGATATCATACAAACTAAGAATATCCACTAGGGCAGAGTTTAATTTTTTTAAAAAAAAAAATCCAAAACAAAACCAAGCAATGCTATAAGAACAAACAGTAAATAAATAAATTGTAAAGGCACCAGATCCTGTTTGATCTTGGAGATTAAGCAGGGTCAGCCCTAGTTAGTATTGGATAGGAGGCTGCCAATGAATACCAGGTGCTATAGGCTACAATTTAGAGAAAGAAACTGGCAGACCACCCCTAAGCATAAGTCACCATAAGTTGACAGGTAACTTGAAGGTACGTGGATACACAGACAGTTGCCTCTAGCCAGAAAGTGGATGCAAAACAGAACAGAGGGTGAGCCCTAGTACCACAATGACAGTAAGGGAAGGAGGAAGCTAAGTAAAACATAGACTCTTCAAGAGTCTTTGCACATGGCAGCAACAAATCAATGAAGCTGTGCAAACTGTAGCAAGTTTCTATATTTTTGCCCGATAAAGCAGCCAATGAGGTTCAAAAGGTACCATAATACATATTGAGCCTTTAGGGTGCCCTAGTAAAGGTATCAGCCTAAATAACCTGAAGGCACCAGATGCAATCTGATATCAGAAGCTAAGCAGGGTCAGCCCTGGTCAGTATTTGGATTGGAGACTGCCTATGAATGCCAGGTGCTGTTGGCTATACTTCAGAGGAAGGAACTGGCAACAGCACCTCTAAGGAGTCCTTGACTAAGAAAACCCTATGAAATCCATGAGGTTGCCCTAAGCTGACAGATGACTTGAAGGTGCACGCACAAACATAAGCAAGAAAGAGGATATAGTTAAATGCAAAAGACTTCAAACACATGTGTCATCCAGGAAATACCCTATTTGCTGGCATATAACACTCACTTTCCCCCCCGAGAAATACTGCTTGAAAATAGGGTGCATCTTATACCCTGATGCATCTTATATGCTGGTAAATAGTATTTACTGGTGTGTAAATGGGGCACGTCTTATACGCTGGTGCATCTTACACGCCGGCAAATATGATACCCAAAAAGTCTATGAGGTAACTATGGTAACAGAGTACAAATCAGGAGTAACTACATCATAAGAGAATTTTAGATGGATTATACAGAAATGGAGTAAGTGGAAGTTACCAATTTGATTTAGGTGCCACTAAACAAAATGCTACACATGCAACTGACAGTATGACTAAAGAAGGGTTATAGGCACAAAATTAGCTCCAACCTATTCTTATTTATTCAGAAAAAAACATACTTTCTCCACTGGAATTTACTTCCAGAAACCATGCAGAAATGTGGCTTGAGTCATCCCTTTGTGAGTCTCAGAGTTGCCCTTTTTGCAGTCAAAGGAGCGAAACTGAGGAAGCAAGAAACAGATAAGGGTTCGCCTAGATGTCTCATGTGATGTTTTATTATGAGACGGATTTTATTGGCAACTTTGAGGGGTTGGTCTCTTTTTAATTTGAAAAAAATCTTATTTTAAATGTACGTATTATTCTGTATTTTATAATTCTAGCAATTATCAATGTGCCTTTCTGCTGTTGTTGTTTTCAGTCATCAATAACATACTTTTGTAGTCAGAATCACATAAGTGGTGTTAAAGGGCAAGTTAAAAAGACAGAATAATGACAAGAGCTACGGAAAAAAAATCATCTGATTTTTCAAAATTATTAAACAGCATACCAGAAACAACTGAAAAACACAGAAATTCTTGGAAATAGCCAGTGAGGACATTTGTTTGTTGAATGTATATCCTGCTGTTTCCCCCAAGATGGGATTCAAGACAGAATGACTACAACATAGTTCCCCAAATATGTACCTGCCTTATGTGTCTTTTAACAACCATGCCCACAGGTGACCCACTCCGGGTCTCTTGGAACAAAATACACTAAGGACCAAAACCATGTATTGCAGCAGGTTTACAAGGGGAGAAGAAATTAAGGAAAGGAGGGCACTGTAAAGCAGGTACCAAAAAAGGAAAGGAATCAGTGGTAGGAGAGAAGTGATCACAGACCATCCAAGGTGAATATGTTTTACACAGAAGGAAGTCCAGAAGTTGAGCATTACAGATTTGGAAAGTGGGAGCACACTTATAGCTTCACACTTCTTCCATTTACACCGCTGTGTTCTACTCTTCCTTCCAAAGTAAGATGCATATGAACAGCAGATTCAACCATAAAAGGAAACAGGTTTATGTCTATTAGTATTAAGATGGGCCCTCCTTTACTGTGATTTTCCGCCTGTATGAATGCAAGGTTGTGCAAAGCAAAGCATTATAATCAATGGATGCCACAGGCACTTGCTTGTGCTGCAACAGGCATGCACGCATCGTGTCAATTGACTATAATGGGATGTGATGCTTCACGATTTTTGTTTTGCAGGGGGGTTCAGATCCTCTGCATATACAGAGGGCACACCATTTTTCCCTGAACATGTGAACAGTCAAAGCTATACAGGACCAACATGGAGAAGAAGCTATATATAACTGGGGAGTGCAACTTATAGGGTACTCTGGACAGCGGGATGGAGAGAAAGGAATCCAGATGACAGGGCTCTTAAACCTTCCGGTTACCTTCAAATGGCCTCTCCCAGGATTTACCCACCACCTTTACAACATAAAGGCTTGCCATTATAAGCAAGAGGCCACACACACTCTTACCACGGATAAGCATCCATTCTATCAATGATTTCAGAGGTGAGAGACCATGCCCCTCCCAAAAAATTAAAAAAAATCAGGAAGCAAAATCCAGAGATATTCATAGGAGACAGAGCCTGAAAGAGACACCCAGAGCACTGTTTGGAGAAAAAAGGGAGATGCGATTTACCATAACACTTTGGAAATCCTGTCTCTTCCTTATCCTCATGACTAGTTACACTAGGACGTAATCTCTATCTTGGCCCTATTGTCAGACATACACCTTAAACTTCATAGCAGAGACAGGGTGGAATGGAATTTTTGAGATCAACTGCTGTAATACTGAGCAATGGCCCCTCACTAAAACTTCCAGTGCTAGCAAAAGGTAGAAGTAGCATGCCCAAGGAAGGACGGAGATAAACAAGTCTGCAGGAAGCATGTGGCATTCAATAATGCTGAAAGAACTGTTAGCACGGATATAACGTATTCCTGTTTCTGAAGACGGATGTTCCACGGATGCTTGGCTACTTTCACTCCAACTGCATTTCCAGTACTGCTGCATTTTTCTATTTAATTTAGTTTCTGGTATGTCTAAAGTTGTGTGGTATGGATCAGCTGTAGCATAGTTGGGGAACTTCAGTGGGTACTAGCAAGTGTCTAGAGACACTGTGCAGTTTTCTGAGAAAGTGTATGTGATCCACATTGCATATTACTGACACCAAGAACAACTGCTAATTCACTGCTTCCCTCGCTTTTAGTGAGATTGTTGTTGCTGTGTGCCTTCATGTTATTTCTGATTTATGGTGACCCTAAATAAACTTATCACAGGGTTTTCTGGTGGCTGGGAATGTGTGATGTGCCCAAGGTTATCCAGTGGGTTTCCCTGGCTGGGCAGGGAATCAAATCCTGGTCTCCAGAGTTGTAGACTAATGCTCAAATCACTACACACCCTTAAAATGTTCTCAATACAAAACTGTTTTCCATTCCGTGCGTATTTCTCCATGTCACTTTGTCTTGCACTGGTATGATGGACTTGGGATGTGAATCTGCTATGATTCCATCTGCATTCTTTTCACAAAGCTCTGCTATGATGGAACAGGCTCTGTCTTTCCAGCAATACATTTCTGAAGCTCTTGCTTCTGAAGCTCCTATGTTTGAAAGGTTACTGGAGTATGTGTCAGAATGCAAAGCCATGATTGGTGATACTGCTGCCAAGAGATATGATCCTGCCACAGCTTGTACCACATTTTTGCTCTACAGCCATCCTCTACCTGTGGAGGTTCAGTTGGTGAAGCTGCTGCATTATTGCTGTGGTCGAATATTCCTATGCATGCTTCCATTTTGGCTGCGCTGGCATTGATCTGATGTGTTGCCGAGTATACAGGAAACCTGCCTTACTTCTGGCAAAAATGAAGCCATCTTACCCTGACGACAGGAACACACTGTTAACAGTTGCAATTACTAGGAAGCTGCAATTACTAATCAATGCAATTACTAGGAAAAGAGCTCTTTTGGACTAGTGTGGCTTAGCATGTAAATATGGATTCAGCTGGATGGTACTTGTGCCCATGTGTGTGTGTATATGTACAGCCTATGTGACAAATAACTGCATGCCTATAGCATTTAAGATCCAACAATGATGCACTGAGATCAAATGTTTGACAGACCAGATCAAAATCTCCAGATTCACATTCCAGTGCCAAATGTTCTGCACACAAACAATAATTTGGAACAATAATCACAGCATAATACAGTAAGAGAGAGAGTAAAAACCATACCTGAATAATCCAAAGAGAAGTGTACAAGACTCAGCTAAAGCAGTTTCAGTGACCCACTGAAAACCAAATAATTCCACTGTGTCTTCCTCATAGTCAGTTGGAAAGGGGTCTAGTCCCAGCAAAATCCTGGAGAAAAGAAAAGCTAGCATTAATGAGGTGTTTGGAAGAGTATCATAAATATATGCAATGTATGAACAAATAATATTTTATTTTTTAACATATAACCTTGCTTTCAATGAGTGGTGTTTCACATACCCAACTGTCCTGATTTGGCAGGGAGAGTCCTAATTAATCCTCCACTGTCCCACTTTTGTAGCTGCTTTGAAAATGTCCCAGTTTCTCTTTCCTCCTCCCTATTTCTCCTGAATTGCTGAAACTGAGTTCAAAGTGCAAAAGCAGTGGGATGGAAAAGGAAGGGTGAAATCTTCCCCTTCTCCACAGCAAAAGCAAACATCTGCAACCTCTCCTAGTTTGTTCATTCTTCCTCATCAGTAACTTATGCCAACTTGACTACACTCTGACATTATACCTGGCCACATGGGTCCTAGGTTTCATATGTAAAATATCGGAGGTTATGAATTTACTGTCTGCTCTGCTCACCACTTGCTGTATATGCACACTCACCACTTGCTGTATATGCACACTCACATTCAACAGTGCTGTGTCCATGTAATACAAAGTAGTTGTTCTCTAACAAAAAGTAACAATTCAAAACAAAGCAGCACTTGCTTTGAAATCAGCTTTCAAATATGTTTGACAAGAAGCTCTGGTTAAGGGCAAGAAACTTAAGCCAGAAATAAGACAGGGCATGTGTACATATAGTCTGAATTGATCCTTTCATTTTGGTTTTAGAGATAAAGATCATTACAGCTGCAAGGCCTCTGATGCTCTAAAGCACATTTCATATACTACTAACAGGGGAGTAATTGCTATAGTTGTTTTTCCACTGCGTAATAAGGCAATGAACCAGTCCCACAGATTGCACAATAACTTCTCTAAACCAGTACTGCCTTTCCATTGGGTCATGGTACTGGCCACAGGGTCAGCATCTGAAGACATTACCAGTGCATCATAAAGCCCATACAGAAAGAAAGAGTTCTTTTCAGCAACTGCCATGTCACATCAGTAACATTACGTATTGGCCCCCAAAACCCACTGCTCAAACAAAAGCCAAAGACACTAATGGGATCATTGTGGCATGCAGCAGCTGTTAGAAGAAACTAATTAAACATTCCTAATTCTCAGTCCTGAACACACACACACACAGGAGATTTTAATACTACTCAAAGTAATTACACCACTGAATCATTCTCAGTAAAATTACACCTGCCCAATAGTTTAGTTCCCCTCCCCTCCTCCAAGGTAAAAGTCTCAAGAGGGACAGTTCAAGTTTTACACACCTCTTAAAAGACCCACTTGCTAAGTAAGAATCAGGAGAAAAGCTTTTCCCTCCATTTCTGAGGTCTGAAGCACAGGAGAAGCTGAAGAGCCTGGAGGATTGGTCCTCCACTTCCATCGCCATCTCTAAGCTCTCTGGGAAAGATGAGGGCACCGAGGAAGCAGTGAAACCATCATCCATTGTTTATGTTTCTCCCTGGAATAAGACAGCATGTGGGTTATTTTGTTTTGAAGTGCTCAGTTTTCTGAATATAAGATTATCAAAATTATTTTCACATACAGAAACATGAATTTGAGCCAAAAGTATCCCTGGAAAACACACAGTAACATGTGAAACTGCTTAAGTTTTCAAATCATCTCAGTGCACAGGAATCGCAACACTCCAAACCTTTAACTCTGGGGTGGACAAAGTACAGCTGTTGAGCCCTGGCAAGGTCTTTGTTGCAACCTTGCAACCCAATCCACATTCCACCCCGGATCCCATAATCAGAGATGTGATGATCTGGAAAAAATGGAAAAATCTGGGGGAGGGAGAACTTTTCTCCAGGGCTCTAAATGTCTTTAGGAATAGCAATATAACAAGAAATGTACCTCCCCCACCAGCAAAAAAAACCCTGAAATCACAATCGGAAGTAGATTTCTGGCCACTTCCAGTTGTGACTTTTGGATGACTTGAGGGCAGCACAGCCCAACATGAGGGTGAAACATGGCCCCTGCACATGCCACAACTGCTCAATTCTGGTTTAACTCATTGGGTGAATCAGGCATAATAAACAATAATTCTGAGTAATAAGAAAGAGCTTAATCACATACTACCCATCTCAACACCCCAAAGCTATGGCTGAAGGATTCCTACCTAGTCTTTAGTTGAGCCCATGAGATGAACACAATCGCTGACTTTTTAATTTACAGCTTGTCACACTCAGACAAACTGTAGCTAATCTTTCTTAGCTATGGTTAGTAGAAATAAGGAAATTTCAAACCATAGTTTATCAGCTGCATGGTTTCACTAACTGCTGCAAATATTAAACAATGGTTTCGACTACATGCTAAATGGCAACTAATCTGCAACAGATGCAGAAGTTTCTGTTCTCCCCCAATGGGGATACATTGGCGGAGGAAGAATGAATGGACAAGCCTGAGAAAAACTAGGCTCATTCTTGTAACGTTAAACCTATTGCTTAGAAAAGTGGACTGTAAATTCCAGAATCCTTTAGCATGTATTACAGTTGGCAGTGCAAGCTGGGCAAATCTGAGAGTTGTAGGCCCTCTAAAATTAACTTTTCCTTGTAATTTTTTAATTTTTATTTTATTAATTTTAAAATGTTATTTAAATGTTATTTTGGGCACCCCAGTCTTTAAAGCCACAAATGGCTTTTCTTAAAAAAAAAAGGGGGGGGGAGATACAGAACACTCTGTTCAAACATTCTCTTCCAATTTCCCTTTTTTAAGGCTATTTTAGGCCTGAAATTTTTAAATGTCAAATTGTGTACCCTCTCTCAAGGAACTTCTGGGGATGTGATTTTTGCATGATTTCCAGCCCCCTAGGCTTCGAGTACACTGGAAAGGTTGCATGAGTCCTACAGACCATACTTGGCCACCCCTGCCTGAAGTTAATTCTTATATTTAACTAGCATATTTACCCAGCATTGCCCAGGATTCTATTTTCTCCTAGGTAATACTTGTTAGAAATACCTTAGGAATTAGATGCAGTTGCAATACACAGATTTGAGATCCTGTGTCTCTAATTCCCCAAACTGTCTTGTTCAGTACCTGTAACTTTTCCCCATAGTCCCCAATCCAATCTGTATTCAGAGTTGTTAGCATGGTTTGTGAGGGAATACACTGGCCTCCTCCTTGCTGCTAGGCCTCATCTCCATAGCAACCAGTCTGAGCTTTCTGGCTGAGAATTCTGAAGGCACCTCCCTGAACTGCCAACCCCAGGCTTCCATAGAATCTTCACAGTCAGTCAATCATGACGTCTTCTCGCCTCACACAGCCAATCATATGAGGTCTTCGCTGGCCTGACATGGACAAACAGACAAGATCTCCCACAAACTTTGACTTTTCTATAGTAGATGGAAAGCTCTCTGTCAGATGTCTTCTTTATGCTGTAACTGAGAAAAGATCTCCCTGAAAGATCTGTCAAGTATCTCTTTGACTCCACCAAAGACCTCTTAATTTTTCCAAATATTTTCTTGCTGTTGTGGTTTGTACTGCTTTTGTCATTTTAATGGCCTGCTTGTTTATCAACAAGTCCTTCTGTATTTACCTTTAAACTGTTTCATTTTTCTGGCAACTGGCAAAACTACCTCTGAGTATTCCTTGCCTAAGAAAAGCCTGAGAAATTCATGAGGTCGCCACAAATTGACTGGTAACTTAAAGGCACATACATAAAAAACAAAAAATTACATTTGAGGCAACATTCTCACTCTGAGCTTCTGGAGACTCAGAGAAGAGAAGCTCAGCCCTGAGACCAAGGGCTAGGTCTTGGTGTCTATCAACCCTGTTTGATGAGCAGGTGAACTGGACCATCTTCCTCTCCTTTTTTTTAAAAAAAGTCCTACCAGTTTGTACCAGCCAAGAACAGCTCACAATAATTTCCATGTAAAATACAGTATACGCCTCTGTTTTTACTTCTTTTTTTCTCTCCCTTTGCTTTGAAAGGGAAGAAAAATGTTCCTCTCAGAGTAAGGTTGGTGGAGGCAATGAGCTGAATCCTGGCGCCTTACCAGGGAACACAGGAGTCCTTGACCCAGAGGTCCCCAGGTCACTTCTCCATCCCCAGTGCCATCTTTCAGGGACCTTGTTGCTCTTGTGTGCCTTCAAGTCATTTCCAACTTATTTCGATCCTAAGGCAAATCCATCATGGAGTTTTCTTGGCAAAATTTGCTCAAAGGATGTTTGTCTTTACCTTCCACTGAGGCTGAGAGAGTGTGACTTGCCCAGCCTCCCCTAGTGGGTTTCCATGGCCGTCATTTAAACTCTGGTCTCTGCAGTTGTACTCCAATGCTCAGACCACCACACCACGCTGTGGGAACCCTGCTTAGAGACAGATATGTACCACCAGAGGCAGAACTAGAGTAGACCCAATGGTACAGAGGCACCACTGCCTCTGCCAACCAGCAAATTAGGGAACCATGATCGTTCTGTAAAACCTTTTCTGAAGGCGCGAAGACTTTATGTACCATTGTAAGTTTTCAATTATTTCTATCCATAGCTCAAAATACAATAAATGCCATAAAGATCAGAACACAAAATACCACTCATATTTTTAAAGAATTTCTTATTAAACACAAAACCTCCAATTTTTAGCAACCCTCAGTTCCTCTGCTCAAAAGACACAGACAGAATAACTAAATAACTGAAAAACAACATACTGTATTTACTGGCGTATGAGACTCACTTTTCCCCCCAAAAAATACTGTTTGAAAATAGAGTGTGTCTTATACACTGGTAGGGTGTGTTTTATACATGGATGTATCTTATATGCCTGCAAATACGATGTCTTAATTTAAGTCGTACAAAGGATGAACGTTTTGCTATTCACTGTCACAATCAATTATTATTATGAGTCGTATTAAAATGGATGTTGAAATAAAGAATGTAAATGGCATTGGATAATCTTCAAATGTTATTGCTTTCTTTCCTCCAGTGCCTTTTGTGTATGCATTATTATTATTTTACTTATATCTATCTATCTATCTATCTATCTATCTATCTACCTACCTACCTACCTACCTATATCTCAGTTCAGGACTCAAAGCGTCTTACAACAGATTAAAGTACACATAGTTTAACAAAAAGGCAAAAATACAAAAGTTAAAGAGATTAAATGATCAAAAAATTAAAACTGATTAAAACATAAAAGATTAAAACACACACATACACACACACCAAAATCCAGCCTCTGGGGGCCATTCACTTAAACCAGCCAGGACTAGACTGGCAATGGTCACCCAGAGGACCTTCTTGTCAGTCACCCCTAGACTGTGGAATGACCTGCTGGAAGAGATGCAAATGCTGGACGAATTTTAAAAAGTACTAAACTTATCACTTCCAGCAGGCCTAACCAATCTAGTTTTAATTGTGCTTTTAACTGTGTTTTTAATCATACTTTTAACTGTATTTTAATTTTACTTTTAACTATGATATCTTTTAATTATAGTATATTTGTATCAATTGTTCCATATGTATTTAAAATACGGCTTTTAACTCTATATATTCTGTACCTCGCCTTGAGCCTGGGGAGAAGCAGGTAATAAATAATATTTTTTAATATTATTATTATTACCATCTAGTGCAGAGGTGGAAATATTGTTAATCTCTAGGTATTGATAAACTGTGATTCCCAGCAGTCCTAGACAGCACTGCCAAGGATGAGGAAGGCTTGGAATTGCAACAAATCTGCAGCCACACAATTCTCACTTCTGATCTACTGGGAATGGCAACTACAATCCAACAATAATAAATGTTGTTGTTGTGTGCCTTCAAGTTACTTCTGCCTTTCAGCAACCCTAAGGCGTAAACCTACCACAGGGTTTTCTTGGCAAGATTTGCTTATGGAGGTTGCCTTTGCCTTCCTCTCAGGGCGAGAGAGTGTGACTTCCCCAGGGTCAACCTGGGGGTTTCAACTGCTGGGAGAGGATTTGAACCCTGGTCTCCATAGTCATAATCCAATGCTCACACTGCTACATCATGCTGGCTCTAATAATAAATGAATAAACACATTTATGATTTAATTTCCTCTTTTTACTGATACTTGACAAGCCACTAAATCAAAAATTAAAGGTTTGGAAACTGGGTGCTAATTACTCAAGTGCTTAAGACCCAAATAGACACCTATTAAATTTACAACTAGTGTTGGGAAAATTTTATACCAGACTATTGCAGGTAATTTGAGAAGGCATTTCAAAGGTTAAGAGTATCTGATATCATCTACCCAGACTGAGTCTGTCACAGCAGCAGATGAGCCACAACTCCTTCCTCCATATTCAGATTTATTCATACTTTTGATCAGGGACACCCTCACATCTATAACCATCTGAGAGCACAAGGGGGAGGGAAGTTAAAATGTGTTACAGATTTTTGAAGTGGGTAGCCACCTTATGTCTGTAGCAGCAAAACCACAGTCTTGGGACACTTTAAACCAGAGTTTTCCAAACTTTCCATGTTGTTGACACACTTCTTTAGACATGTGTCATTTTGCGACATAGTAATTCAGTTTTACTAGCAAACCAGAGGTTGAACTAATTCCTTATAAGAGATACATAAATTGGAATAACAAAATGCGGACGCAACATATCTCATTAAAACCTTTCATATATTTTTTAAAATATATGATTTATAAATAATAACATACATTTCCAAGATCATAGGCGACACACCTACACACTTTAGGTGACACACTAATGCGTCACGGCATACCATTTGGAAAGCCGTGCTTTGAACTCTCACAAGTTGTTGTTGCTGTTTTTTAACACAAGACAAATGTCCATATAGAATTTGTAAGATGTCACAGGATTCTTTCTTGTTCCTCCATGACAATCTGTGCCTTCACACTCATGGGGACCAGAGATGGACAAGGAGAGCATTTGAGTCCTCCTGACACCTTTGCTATAAGCCAAAACAACTTGAAGGCACACAACAACAACAACAACAACAGAACAAGTCGCTCGGCATGTGCTTTTTCCTTGGCAAATGCACCAGCTACACCCTTATTCACAATTTAAGCCTATAAAGAAGCATAATATGTATTTTAACATTGTTTTAATCATTACCGTTGTTTAATGTGTGTTTTTACTTTGTATACCAGTTTTTACTATGCTTCTTCTAAGTTTGTAAGCCACTTTGAGTCCCCTTGTGGAGAAAAGCAGGATAGAAATAAAGACAATAATAATAATGATGATGATGATGATGATGCAGAACAGCTGCACTTCAAGGCCTGTTGTTTTCAGGGGAGGTTTGCTGTTAGGTGAAAATGCATGTCATGACTGTGATCTTAAGTTGGATTTGAGAGCGCAAGGATTCCAGAAAGCGCACACTTCAGCCTGCAGTACTACTTGGAGCACTTATTTGTGCATTTGTCCCATTGAAGGCAACGAGATTTTCCAGAGGATGCGCCTGGAAAACTAGGCATACAGAGATCCTGGGCTGTAAATATTTGGGAAATAAATACTGGAATGAGAATAACTCTGAGGTACTCTTAAACAAGGCCCAAGGGACTCTCGTTCCACAATCTCCCTGACCAGTCTTTAAAAAGGGGAAATATTATTTCTCGCTAAGCTAAAGTTGAGGTATGCACGCGCACATCGCCATTTCCGCACTAGGCTGTTATAGCGCGATGATTCCACTTTCAACCTCCTCTGGAATCCTGGGGTTTGCAGAGGCCCCTCCCGGAACTGCAAACCCCAGGATTCCAGAGGAGGTTGAAAGTGGAATCATCGCGCTATAACAGCCTAGTGCGGAAGTAGCCCAGGTCACCACGCACGCTAGCGTCACGATCAAAGCCCGGAATAATATCGTTGGCGCACCCCCGCCCCCGTTACAGGGCTTTCACGCTTGCAATGCTCACCCGGAACGGTGGCCTTGTCAAGATGCAACCCCTTCCACGCGACCGCCTCGCTTCCCGCGGACTTCCCGGAAAAAACTCCAGCCGCCGGGTTCTCCTCCGTAAGTCCCGCGCGGCCCCAAAGCTTCTCCACCGCGCCTGCGCCGAGGATGACGGCCTGTGACGAAGAGGATGCCGACTGGCTGAAGAGGAACGGCCACCGAAACCCTGGCGCCTTCGTTTTGGGCGGAGAAGGGAGCGCTGGGGGGGGGGCGGTCTCCTGCTTCCCTGCCTGGCGTGAGGGATATCCTGCGAGTTTTGAGTGGAAGTGGGGAGAAGGAGAGTTGTGTTCCTTTCCCTCCCTCACTTGGCTTTGGCAAATTTACAGAATATACGCCGTTAGGCTTATATTTATAGCCTTACTTGAAAAGCTGTGTAACTTGAACCCGTGTTCTCGGAGGAGGCTGAAAGTGGAATCATCGCGCTATAGCTGGCTAGTGCGGAAATGGGGATGCGCGCGTGCATACCTCAACTTTAGCTTAGCGAGAAATAATATTTCCCCTTTTTAAAGACTGGTCAGGGAGATTGTGAGAGTCCCTTGGGCCTTGTTCAAGAGTACCTCAGAGTTATTCCAATAAAATACAACCAGCCCATCAGCAAGATGCCCCGTTTTAAGAACAGGAGAGGATATTCTTGTGGGACGCCACACCTTCACTGTTTCCAAATACAGGTGTGGGAACGCCCAAGACGTTGACCATTTCTGCACTACACTGTTACAGCGCTATTATTCCACTTTCAACCTCCTGTGGAATTCGGGGGTTTGTAGTTTCCTGAGGCCAAAGAGCTCTCTGGCTGGGGATTCTAAAGACCCCCTCCCTCAACTGCAAACCCCAGGATTCCATAGGATGTTGAAAGTGGAATAATAGCACTATAACAGTGTAGTGCGGAGATGACCCCTGTCATTTCAACTTCTTTTACTCCCCAAGGTGTAGTGGCTTGACCCTTGGACCACCACCATGGAAACTAGGATGAGAGTCCCTGGTTGGCTATGAAAACCCACTGCGTGACCTTGGGCATATCAGCCCCCAGAAAACTTCGTGAGAAGTTCACTTTAGGATTGCCATAAGTCAGAAACGACTTGAAGGCACACAACAACAGCAACAAGCAAACGTAGGGTTGCTGGGGGCAAATTTATGGCCCAATTGAACTGTTTTGCTTGTCTCCTGATAAGCAATATAGGATAATTGCATTGCACAGGGTGATAGGACTTACTTTTCAGTAAATGTGCAGAGTTTGCCCACTATCAGTCATAAAATTGTGACTGCCAGATCTCAGGCTCTAGCCCTGATGCTCCAGTTTTTGTGGATCCAGTTTTTTGTGAGAAAAAGGGTACAGATTTTCCTGTTTTGGTAGGTTCAGCTCTGCAGAAGAGGGAAGGATTGTGTGCAAATCTCCAGTTCAGTTAGTAGAGCCACAGCTTGCTACAAACTGCAAGGCTTCAGTGATTTAGTGCTGAGGCGGGGAGTCTATGGCTATTTCTGCCAGCTGGCCCCTCCTGAAACTGCAAACCCCAGGATTCCATAGGATGTTGCAAGTGGAATGATAGCGCTATAACAGTCTAGTGCGGAAATGGCCTATGTATTTCCTCAGCTTCTTCCTTCCCTTGCATCATGGTCCAAAGACTCACCCTTTGTTCAGCATCCACCTTCTGGCTAGAAGCAATCAAGCTGCATTAAATGTTCCTTGTCTAGTCTCCCTAAGCATGTGAGGAGGAATAAGACTTCCTTTCATTTCACCTTGACAAGGGAACTCCCTTTAACCGTCTTAATTTCCAAACATGAAACTATGTTCCCTCTCTCTGTGTGTGTGTGTGTTGGAATGAATGAGTTGTGAGCAACTGTGGTTGGTACTTAATGTCTAATGCTTGATGACTTCACCAGGGGCCCTCCCTAGGTCTCACATTTTGACCCTGAAATCTCAGGGCCTGGCATGACCCTGAACCTTGGCATCCTATCTGGGACTCAGTTTAACAACTTTGTCACCAAGCCCTGGCTGGTTGTCATGACACAACAGTAGAGTAGAATAGGTGCGACATTTGGAAAGAGAAGAAATGAAAAGGGTAGAACTGCACTTATTACAGATTTATCATACATTTTCTGATTGTTTTACAGCAAGATGGGCATCATGTGGCCTGGAGCAGCTTATGGTCACAAAGCTGTTTTTGTGCCTTTGATCCTTCTGGACTACCCTTTGTTCAGCTATTAAGGTGATTTAACTCTCCTGGAAGTGTATGGAAATAACAATTTACCTTTGCAATAGATTGTACCCCTGCCACTGTTTTAACATCCTTCCCCACATTTTTGAAAACCAGATGCAGACTTATAGACACTTCATAGTTTCCCACACAGACTTTTGGTCTTTTGATCTCCCTACCCACTGTAGTTTGTAATGGGTCAACAGTGGCCATCTGTATGTTTTTAATTGCATGATTCCTCATGTTTGACTATGCTGATGGTGTGGTAAATTGAGAGGGGGGGGAGAACCACATTTTTCACTCCTGCTGTACAGTGGCAGGTAACTGGATTAGATTATGATCCATGTGTGTGCATGTCTGTGTGTGTTGGCGCATGGAACACTTTTTTTTTACTGGAAAGGTAAAATTAAAATTAATAATAAATAAATAGAAGCATCACTTGTTTCTGTTGTGATTTCAACACTAGGCTGAAATCAGTCATGATGAGATATCTAGTATGCTATCTGAACCACTTTCATGGGACTGGTTTTAGTTCATGCAGCCTGAAGGTGTAGACCAGAGACTTGCTGCAGTGTGCCCAGCCACATATCTTACTGATCTTTGCCCATCCTGGTTTTTTATGGCTAGTGGTGGTGAGAGGAAGCGGGACAGGTGGATCCAGGGAATGGTCAGTGTGTCTTCACATGAGGGTATCTTGGTGGCTGCCTTTAAGATACAATTATTTAACATTCCTTTTGAAACAAGAAAATCCTTCCCTAAACTGGCAAAACCACCTCTGAGTATGCCTTGCCTAAGAAAACCCTATAAAATTCGTGGAGTTGCCATAAGTCAACAGGTAACTTGAAGGCACATGTACACACATTGCTTAGTTACAAGTTTTCTCTTTTTGGACTACATGTGGGGTAGCCACAGCTTCAGAGAATCTTAGAAGACATACATTTTCTAGATCCCCATTGGATTCTGATATCCGATCAAGTTTGGGGCATAACCAGCCTTGGTCAATTCCTTTATAGGGCAGGGGCATTGTAAACCTATTGCTTCCCCTTGATTTTTTTAATATCATTAACCATAATAGCTTCTAGCTCCAAGACATTGACAAAGAAGGCACTCTTGAAGCAATTCTGCTCCAACATGCAGAGTAATTTCCTGAGAGTGGCACTGGACCACAGTGTTTCTGACCTCTTGGCAATTGTGCTATGTGGGGTGCCATGGGGCATCATCTTCAACACTTTGTAACACATATATGAAGTTGTTGGGGATGTTTGTTAAGGAATTTGTGTTGGTGTGTCATTAGTATGCAGGTGTTAAACTGTTAGGGGGATGGATCGTGAGAGATTATTATTGGAATGAAAGGCCTGATAGGGCCTTTACTCCAATCATAATGGAGGTGCCCATTTTAGGATGGTGAGTTTAAAAGAACCCAATTGCAGACAGAAAAATAAGTTTAGATTCATCAACAGAAGGAACATGTATTAAGGAAATAATATTCTTGAATATTCTTGAACAGCACTAGGCTGGTTCTTTTCAAACTAATCTAAAAAAGAAAAGGATTATGAGAGATACATCTTGTGGCATGTCCTCCCTTATCAAAGAGCAGATGGGAAAAGAGCAGAGGGCCAAGTGTAGCCAGTTCTCCCCCCCCACAGAAGTCAGTCACTTAACTAACCAAACAAATGGACACAGAAATGGATATACAAATGGATTAACTGAACTAGACAAGTGTTATCTGCCCATAACACTTTTGGAATAGGTGGCTGACAGAGGAAGGAAAAACAAGCAGTAAAGGAAGACAAAAGATCCGAATTCCTCTCTCCCTCAGTCATTTCATCCCTAATGGACAAGAGAGCACCAAGAATAAGAGCCAAAGGCCATTTCCGCACTAGACTGTTATAGCACTATGATTCCACTTTCAACATCCTATGGAATCCTGGGGTTTGCAGTTTCGGGAGGGGCTAGCTGGCTCCTCCCGAAACTGCAAACCTCAGGATTCCATAGGATGTTGAAAGTGGAATCATAGTGCTATAACAGTCTAGTGTGGAAATGGCTAAAGTTACTGTTTCTTCCAACATAAACTATAATGCCCATCTGTGTTTTGCAGAGCTGGCTGTTGCTGATACAAACAGGAGTCTCACAGCTTGTGGAGGACAATAGCCCCCTTCCCCTGACTTGATGAACTAATTGATTAGATTATATCAATATTTTAAATTCAGCACCATCACTATTACCTTCTACTTTTTGGTCTTATTGTGTCACTCATGGTTTCCCATTCACGGCAACAATAGGCAACAGGCAACACAACTGTCAGGATTGCTCTTACTATGTTCAAGATCAGGGGCAGACAGTTAAGTTGATCCTCACAGCAACACTGTGAGCTGAGTTGTGTTCAGAAGACAGACAGTAACACAGCAATCCTAACCCCTATCAAAGTCTGGCACAGTCAGTTGCTCTTCCATTCATGTATATGTTTTATGTGTATACGCTTTCAAACCACCTGTTGACTTATTGGGACCCCATGAATTTCATAGGGTTTTCTTAGGCAAGCAAAACTCAGAGGTGATTTTGCCAGTTCTTTCCTATGAAATATAGCCTACAGCACCTGGCATTTGTTGGTGGTCTCTCATCCAAATACAGCTGGCCCTCCACATTTGCAGGCTGGACTTTCATGGATTAGATTATTTTCAAGTTTCTTCCACTCCTTCCTCGCTACCCAACACTTCTTTTCCAAGAGAATCTTCTCTCTCTTCAGTTCTGATCCAGCTGTGCAGCCCTTTAAAAATCTGCCCCTGGTCCCTCTCCTCCTCCATCAGTCGCTGCCTGGCCAGCTAAGGACATCTTGCAGCCCAGTTTTTCAGCACCACAAACCCTGTCCTCATAACCCCTCACACACCCAAGGAAGAAGATGTGCAAGATAGAAAAAGTATAGCAATAGCATTTATTTCTATACCGCTTATCATCTGAGTGTTATCTAAGCAGTTTACAATGTGTTTTAGCTAATTGCCCCCAACAAGCTGGGTGGGTACTTATTTTACTGACCTGTGGAAGGATGGAAAGCTGAGACAACATTGGAGCCTGGCAGGGATCGAACTCACAACCTTGTGGTTTTCAGTACCAGCATTTAACCACTGCACCACCAGGGCTCCTGGGGCCACCATTTCAACCCATTCCCTTTTCCTTTCATTTCCCTGACCTGGTTTGGACCCTGAGTGTCTGTTCTCCCCGCCCTGTCTCAGCCCCCTTTTCACAGACACACACACACATACTGATATTTGTGATGTTTTCACTTTTGTGAGGGTCCTGCATCCCTTGTCATAGCAAATATGGTGGGCCAATTGCACTGAGCATTTATACAGAAGGAAAAAATAAATAAATAAAAGGGGGGCACTGATTAAAAAGAAAAAGCTAGGAAAAGCTGTCTCTCCCTCTCCTGCCCTTGCCTCATTGAGCGGGCATAACTTGAGAACTAGGACATTATCTTCTATTCTGTAACATCCACCGCTTAGTTTACTCACCAGTCAGTTTATGGGTGCAATAGGGGGCTAAACCCAGCCTTCCAGCACTGTACCTTATACTGACTCTCATTTACAACTGTTCTTGCTTTTGGCAATTTAATAAACAGTCTTCCTGCCTTCTGTTTCTTTTTTTATTGATTACAGAGAGGACAAAGAGAACTTCTTTCCCCAATAAAGTTAACTTTCCGCAGCTGTAAGGACAGAAAGTGGAACTTGTTAACTGTGATTTTTTTAAACCGTTTTGATAGTAACTAAGTCCCTCCTTTTTGCTCTAAGTGGGTAACAAACTCCTTTTTTATCCGTTCTCCTTTTTCTTTCCCCCTCTATAGACGCCATGGTTAAAATAAGTCTATATCCAGAGTAACCCTAATTTCCATATGCAGATTTTCTCTCCACTGGCAGCCTCTTTCTCCAGTCTCCTCTCTCTCTCTCGCTCATTGTGTCTGTCTGATTTTTTCAGACCATCTTCATCCAGTCTCTCTCTTTCCCCGTCCGTTCTTTCCTGCATGACGAAGCTATAACATCTTCCAAGCAAAGATTTAAAGGTGGTGGTTTCAGACCTGAAGCTGGAGGCTGGGAGTGGAGGTAGTGCCCTGTGAGGAGCTCTTCATTGTGCCGCTTTGGGTTTCTTCTCCCTCTCCCTCTCCAGGGCTGTCCTTAAAGTTCCCAGGACAAAGTACCTGGGCGATGGACTCCATAGTGGAATAGCAACAGCTTTTCAGAACCAGCAGATCCCCGGGACTTTTTGATGATCTTAGGCATTAAAAATACAATAGCAGAGGAAACGCACGTCGACACAAAAGCTGCAGCCCGGCAGATACATTTTCTTCCCGAAAGCGAATCCTCGGTGTCTGCCCAGGAGGAGCAACATGCTGTCTGTCCAACGAGTTGGAATTAGTAGCAGAAGAAGTCGGAGTTCTTCGGAACGACAAAGACATCAGAGGTAAGGAATCTGCTTCGATGCTGTGGATCCTGATTCTTTTTTCTTTTTTTTTTAAAAATGGGTTTCCTTTCAGGTTTTAAAGCCAAAAGGAACAGAGACTAAAAGTGCCTTTACCGTGCTTTTGCGGAACCTCAGAAGTTAAAGAGTGATGTATCCATTTGTGTGTCTTCCTGGCTTGTAAACATTACTTTGCTATGTTGCTCCTTTTCAAATGCAGTGAATCTGTTTGGGTACCTGGATTCATCAGTGACATCATGCTTAGGACTAAAAGCAGATATGGAAAGTCTCATTCACACAGATGGAACTTGCTTGAAAGGGTCGAGATGAGCTGTAATAGATTTCTATTAGGTGTGCTTTGATTTAAATCTTCTATAAAAACAGAAGAAAAGAATCTTTCCCTCTGTGTTTTTTTTTTTAGCAAACACACTTTCAGTGCAGAGGCTGCAAATGGTGGATAATTAAATACAGTATTTAGCCTGGCTGTTTTGAAGCCAAGGAATAAGGTAATAAATTTTATTGTACTAATCAGACTCAAGATGTTCTCTGTGTTAATTGGGTTAAAAATTGCAGTACTTATTAGAAATTCTAATTTCACAATGCAGCACTGACAATAAGCTCAGCCAGTGAATTATTCACATCTTTAATTTGCTCACTTAATGACAGTGTGCTGTAATCAGAGTGCAGAGAAGCCTTCCTATGCATTATGTATGATGCTCAGGACTTAAATGCAGGACATTATGAAGCTCTCAGTGGTTCCATAATTAGTTTTCCACAAGGCAGGATCTAGATATTCAGAGATAAAAGTTCTATGGTTGAAATACAATAAATGTGTGCAACACAAACTGGCAAAAAATAGAGAAATTAAAAAAAGGGGGGGAGGTGAACAAGAATCTTGTTCTGGTTTTCCCAGATATTTTTCCTAATTTTTATTCAAGTTTGTTAACAGAAAGGAGTAGAAAAGTAGTCCAGTTGTTCCAGGAAAATAGCTCCACAGAAAGTTTTCTCAACTTCTTTTTTCTTGAAAAAGTTTATGGCTGAAGTTTTTGTGGAATTTTCCATTAACAATTTTTTTCATGTTTTGCATGTGTGTCACCTGTTAAAATGCTAATAGCTGATGTTTTAACAAATGTTGGTAGATGTATATTGAACACCACTGAGTATAATATTGGTGATAACAAACGATTAAATATTAGTTGTAGGAAATGTTAATTACATGTATGGCTGGAAATCAAGCAGTTACTTTACCTACATCTAAGAATGCCATCAATTGGCAAATCCTGCAATGCCATGACAGCAGGCCAAGCAGCTGGAACTACCACCACTTAACATTTCCCATAATAATCCTGTAGCAATTCTACATCAAAGTATTATGGGAAATTCAAATGGTGATCCCATGAATTTTCATAGGGTTTTCTTAGGCAAGGAATACTCACTCAGATGTGGTTGTGCCATTTCTTCTTCTGAATATAGCCTACCACATCTGGTATTCACCAGTGAAGTCATGGGTTTGCCATAAGTATACTGCTGATGTGAAAGCACATACACACATATAAGGATAATGTCAGCATCTAGTTTCTTTGGTCAGTCTCACTCTTCATGCCTACTCTTGGATTTCTTTCAAACCAAAGTTAATAGACCTTCTAAACAGGGTTGAGTTGGCCGAATCTATCTGCTATTTGAATTTCCCACAGTAACTTCATGTACTATTGCTACAGGGCCTTGTGGGAAATGTTAAATAGTGGTAGGCCCAGTTGCTTGGACTGTTGTCATGGCTTTGCAGGATTTGCTAACTGATACTCTGGTCTGGTCCATATGTGCTGGACCCACCCAGCACATATGAACTGGTGCTGGTCCAAACAGCAGAGGTATTGGTAACAGGGCTTGAAAATTGTGTATTACAAGAAACTGTAATATGTTACTTTTAGAGTAATGAGGGCATAAAAATATCTCTTTTTCACATTTGTCAACACGTTTGTTACCCCAAAAGGTGACTGACTTAGAGATCCACCCATGGTCCCAGCGCCTCTGTGGAATGGTGAGGAATTATAGCTCAAAAAGGGAGCCCTGTGAGAGGTAGGGGGATAGCCTTACATGATCTTTCTTTGTATACTGGCAATAATGCAGGGACACCAGTTGGAGATTATAATAATATTTTATTGGGGAAAAATCACAAATATATGCAAGATACAAGTAGTCTCACAACCATACAAAGCTAACCAAAGGAAAGGAAATAAAATTGGATAGTAAGGAGTTGAGATGAAATGGGTGGTGTTTACCTAACCTGAAGAGGAGAGATGAAGTGATGCGGCTGAGACAAGGGGTCTGAGGGTAGCACAAAACAGGAATCTGAAGAGCTGAGAGATGGCCTACATCCAGTGTACCTCAGGCTGCCTGGCTTGGAGCCAGGGTGTAAATACCCTTTTTCTGCCTCAAAGAGGAAGGTGTTAATGGCTCTCTGGCAGACCAAACAATTGGGTATGGAACAGGCTAATGGCCTTAGCATTAGATAACAAAGCACTGATGGGAATCGTGATAGCTTCTTAATGTCTGGGCAGGTGAGGCAATAAAGGAGAATTTCAGTGGGAAGGGGAAATGGGTTGAAGACAATCAGTTGCTCTACTGAGACAATTTCATGCCCTATTCTGTTTGAAGGTTGAGTTGTTGAGGGGATTATCACAGGCCCATCAGCACCTGAGCATCTCAGCTGATCCCTTGAACTTATAAGCTGGCCATGTCCTGAAGTCCTATCTGACCTACTTTTGCACATGTGCAACCAGTCCTCTTTGCCAGCATGGCTTTTCAGCCATAACAGTGTATGATTTATATTTTCTATGCCAATTAAATAATGCTCATTGCCAATTATATCATATCATGGAGTGGGGGTGTACAACATGGTAACAATTTAGACATTATGAGTGATGCCTACTTATTATTCTAAATGTTATTTTAACGGGTAATGTGGAGTTAGGACTTTTGGGGGGCCATTTTTCGATTTTAAAAAGTTTCCTTTTACAAATAAAAAAATAACATATTAGGAATATATTTCTAATATGTTCCAGCCCTTCTGACTAATGCTAAAATTGTTGTTGTGCGCCTTCAAGTCTTTTCTGACTTTGGGTGAACCAAAGGCAAATCTATCACAGGGTTTCTTGGTTTGTACAGATTTGTTTAGAGGGGATTTTGCCTTTCCATTCCTTTCAGGCTGAGAGTGTGACTTGCCCAAAGTCACCCGGTGAGTTTCCATGTTTGAGTGGGGACTCAAAGTCTGGTGTCCAGAGTAGTAGTCCAGTGCTGAAACCACTACACCACACTGGATCTCTTAATACTAAAATTAACACATTCTAAAAACTTCTAAGTGACAATTAATGCTAGCATGTTAGGAGTTTTCATTAGTGTTTCCAAGTTCTATTTGGTACAGCAGCGGCTCAAAAAATGTACCCCCAGATGATGTTTTGAGCCAAAAATAATAGTTTTGGGAAATGGGGAGCTATTCAGCACCCACCTCAGGGCAACATGCTGCCTTCACAATTCCTGTCACTGTGTTTGCTGAAGAAATTGCACAGTTGTTTTCAGAAGGTCTTGCACTATGTCACATGTTTTCCATGAACCTTTGCACAACAGTTCTCGGAACAATAAACTGTAACAACAGAAAAGAAACATGAAGGTTGAGTGTCAAATTAAGATCTCACATTCCTGGATGCGAGGGCAAATAAGAAAACATACAAGTTAACATTTTTCATTATCTAACAAAAGAAAACATAGAAATTCAATAGATGCATGTCCTTTAACATCACACAGTTGAAAACTTGGGACCATTACAACACTACAGTGTGGTCAAGATGGCAAAAGTTATCAATAAGTAAGAACATATAAGCTATGAGAGTCTGTAGCAGTTTGCATTTTCCAGAGTTTACTGAGAAGAGCAAGATTTTGATGTCTCTTCTCCCCTGCTGAGTTAATTGAGTGCAGAGTATTAGTTTGCAGCAATTGAACTAAGGAGGAAGAATGTGGAAAGAAGCTGGGGCATTTTAAAATCAGTTGAAAAAGTGAGATGACAAAGGGTGAGACTGTTGTCCCTGCCAAACTCAGGCGGTTGGAGGGTATATACATGTAACAAAATTCTTTATGACTCTAAACTTAAAATATTTTCCCATGGATCTCAAATGGCATTGGTTGTAATGTCCATTGGCATCAAATAGTTAAATCTTAGTTGTATAAAAGCATTCCTGTGTGAAGCTTAAGTAATATTAGAGGAATGAATGATTAGCATATCTCGAGTTAATGATTAGTATATCAATCTGTTCTTAATGGAAATTTAGAAACAGAGCAGATTTAGATCAGCTGAAAACTGAAACCTTTAGGAAGTCTCTATAATTCAGCTTCTTTATGAAGTTAAATGAGAACTGCACAGGTATAGCTATGGAGAGAGGGCAGAGTGAGGGCTTTGCCTCTGCTAATAAGTCTTGTGTCCCACATGATGAAATTTTCCTTTAGTCCCTTTGAACATATTCCTAAATGTCCAACTGAAGTTTTAAATTCTGCAATGCTAGAAGTTTCGGGCCTGAGGAAAAACTTTATTGGATGATAGAATTCTTATTTGGGAGGCCAGTGATCTCATTTTGCTCCTCTCCCACTAGCTAGATCACTGGGGATCTGTAAACTTTATAAACCAAACATGAAGATGGCAAAAATTAATCTTCTTTTATTTAGAAGCTGAACTTGTGTTCCATCTCAAACAGAAGGCCCACCAGCTTCTGCACAGACATAACCAGTAGACCAGCTAGTACAATTGACCCTTTCCATTTGCTAGGGCTAGGGGTACAGGACCCTCACAAGTGTGGAAAAATTGCAAATATCAAAATGGGTAGATATGTCTGTGGGAGGGAAGCCAAGGCATGGTGTTGGGAGCAGGCACCCAGGGTCCAAACCAGCTCAGGGAAAAGGGAGGGAATGGAGGGGAGTCAAGATGGTGCCCCTATGCTTCCTTTCTCTTGCCCATCTCCATCCTTGGTGTAGAAGGGGGCCTCTAGAGATAGTTTGTGGTGCTGAGAAATCAGGCTGCAAGCTGTCCTTATCTGACCAGGAAGCAATGGTAGAAGAGAAAGCATATCAGAGTTGGGTTTTTAAAGGACGGAGATAAAAAATAGATAGAAACTTTAGATCTTTTGAATGAATGGTGGATTAAAGTTCCAGAACTCTACACCATATATAAGATGAAAAAAACAGCTTCAGGCAAAAAAAAAATGTTATAACCAGCTCTCCACACTTAGTGTAAATGATACAGCTATAGCAGTGCCTGTTGTTTTGATGAGAATTGCACCCTGGTAGATCTTCGAAGTAGAAACAAAAAAAAAAATCTTTGTATAACTAACTAATTTAAGATAATGAATATTGTTATTAGAAACTGATCAATTAAATACAGGCTGTTGGCTTCCAAATACAACCACTTTAATTTTTCTATGACTGAGAGTAATGTGTTCCTTCAGACCATATCATGTTCATATAAAAGAATACTGTGTTTCAAATATCTATGGCATGCTGGAAATGTATCCAATTCCCCAAATTTCCCTCTCTGTTTCAAAGCAGAGTAGGGAATGATTAATAAATAATCAGTGACTCTTATTCCTGAGTTAGCACTACACGTAAAGTTACTTCAGGAGCTTTGACGATTCTCACTTTAAATACTTCTGTTATAAGTGGGGAAAGGAATCAAGAAGCAAAACACTTGAGGTAAATCAAGGCCCTAGTGAAGGTCATATGTGGGCTTAGCTAGGAAGGAGCCTATCTTTTCCTCCTTCCCAACTTCTTCCAACAGCTAGCCTAGCTGATGACTCACTGAGTAATCCACATGGGATTGAGGCAGGTTGCTTTGAGTATGCTTATTTACTGGTGGAATAATAGCACTATAACAGTGTAATGCAGAAAGGTGCTGACATGCAGTATACCAGGTATTGGTTTTCCTTCTCTCTTTAAGGTATCTACTGTGTTCACAAGAACTGGGGGGGAAGTTATCAAAGCACTGCAGTTTATAGTTTAATGGCAATTTAATAAATGTTAAAAGAAGAAAAGAGAGAATGAAATGAATTATATTGGTACTAGCTATTAAAGTGGATCCATTGCAGAATGGTGAGTCAACAGTTATATACATTCCATTGGTTTAATAGATTTACTCTAGCTGTATTCAGGTGAGTCTAACCAAAAATCTAATCTGAAAAACCATAATCATAGTAGAATACTTTGAGCATGCTTCTTCACTTAAGTTGTCACCAAAATGTCAAAGTTGGTCAACACTCAACATAAGTCTCTAGCAGCATCTATCAGGTGTTGGGAGTATAGGTAGAATTGTCACTACTTAAAATGCTTGCTCCCTTTTTAATTCTCCTTCCAGCTGTAGCTTCCCTAAAGGCAAGGTTAGGTGAAGAAAATCTCTCCCATTCCTGCCCCAACAGATGATATGAGGGTTTGAGAAGCTTTCTTTTACAACACTCTTGTGCCTCAGAATTATGTGCACTATAGTGAGACTGTCATTCTCTCCTCCATTTTGTAGCTCTGATAACATGAATGAGGAAGCACCACTTATTTCTGTAAATAAATGTCTTTGTAGCTGGATGTTTTGCTCTTGAGAAGTCTGAAAAAAGTTCAGGTGGTTGCCCTGATGTAATGAAGCATTGTAGTATTAAATACTAACAACAACAACTCTGGTTTCAATAGTGTTTAAGTGTACTGAATTTTGTATTGCATTTGTATGTGTTGAAAGCTTTTTAGATGTCAGAGCCTCATATTTTGGACCAAATATTTCTAATTAATTATTTGCATAAGACAATGAACATATGTAGGCATTCCTGTTAACTCAGTTAATGTTACATTTAGAATAGAACTTATGTGCCTTAGAACAGAAAAATAAAGATTTATCTATCCCAAGGCATTTCCAGAGTTTGATTACTGTGAGTTCACTAGTTAGATTTCAATCTCTGCAATGGTTTTTCTTTATATATTTAGACATTCTTGGCCTTTTTTTAGGAAAAAAAGGTAATGTGTGTGTCGTCTTTTGTTCTCTTGAGATTTTATTGTATTTTTACAACGACATCTTTTCATCCCTTTCTCTTTTGAAATAAAGATAGCTTTGTCCCTGAGGATTGCTTTTAGAAAGACCTGGGAAATTGCTGGTGTTTCATTCTATTGTTATTAATTTTAAGGAAATATTTCATTTCTTCTTTATGAAACACTTGAGTGGTTACATATCCAGCAGTAAGAGCTGGGATGTGAAGTTAATGGTTAATCTAAATCTTCATGAAAACAATGGTGAGATTCAGTTCAGGTTGTTGTAGGCTTGGATTTCTATTCCTTATTTAGAAATGAAATATGGCTAATACTCAGACATGTGTGTGTGTTCATGTGTGTCCTGTGTACTCTGCAGAGCTTGGAAAAGCCTTTTTTTTCCCCAACTACAAATTCAGAACTTCCAGGCATCATGGCTGTTGGCCATACTGGCAGGGGGATTCTGGGGTTGGACTTCTAAAAATTCTGGTATAATGTGGCACCAAATCTGTACACAGCATCTTCTAAACATAAGGAAGTACTGGCTCGCAAGGGATTAACCCTCTAACATGCTGAAGAATCGGTAGAAGACAAGAGGGAAGAATGGACATAAGTAGTGTTGCATCAAGTTGAGGAAAACAGCCAGCCAAGACATTTGGTCCTCACCGCTTCCCAGCCTTTTGGCTAAGATCAAGTGTAGTATCCATTCTTTTGAAAAAACAAAACAAAAAACACCACCTCTTCCTCTCCCCCCACTGGCAGGAGGTTTCTTCACATTCCTTTCTGTGTGAAAATGGATGGAATGGAATGGAAGTATAGCCATTAAAACTGACATTGTTTGATTGTATTTAACTGCTTCAGTGACCTATAGTGGAACTTTATGGATGTTGAATTGAGAAATGAAGAATTATCCCAAATAATGTGTTATATTGACAATGCCTAAATGGGCCTCCAGTATAACACAGACAAAAGTTGCACAAAGTGTAATCCTGGCTTGGGAAACATCCCATGCCTGGAGGCAGCAAGTACCAGAAAGGGTAGGCTATAGAAGCGGGAAGCAATTACAGAGGAGCCAAGCCTCTGTATCATCCACAGGTAATATTGAGACTTCACTGGAAATGAAGGAATGTTCACTAACAAGGGTGGTTTCTGCACTACGCTGTCATAGTGCTATTATTCCACTTTCAACATCCTGTGGAATTCTGGAAACACTATATAGTTTACTGAGAATTCTAAAGGCCCCTCCCTAAACTGCAAACCCCAGGATTCTATATGATGTTGAAAGTGGAATGATTGCCTATAACTGTGGAGTGTGGAAATGGCCAAGGTTCCAGCCATTCCAGAATTAGTCATGAAAAAAAAAAGCCAAAAGGGAGAAATGACAAGACACTCCACTTAAGCCAATTCTGGGCTCAGAAATCCAAATAAATTCAAGGGCACAAGCGCATTGTGGGGCAGGTAGAATGGAATGTTGCATAAAACAAGAACATATAGCAGCTTCTGGGAGATTTATAGCTGCCTGACCTTGAGATGTCAGGTGGTTAATTGCTCAGTGTTTCGCATATAAGCCTCCACAAGAGGCACTGACTCTTTTGGAAGCTGCTGTTCTTTCTGCTGAAAATGATGGGTGTGGCTCAGCCCCATCAGATGGTGACACCACTGTTCCCTCTCCTCCCTCCCCCCATGAAATGACAATGGTTGAGGCTTGCTAAGCCCTGCTGCTATCTGGAGGGTAGGGGAAGGGAGAGGAACCAAATGAACTGGGCCCATTTTGGACAGCTTGCTTTGCTCATTTGCAGCAGGAGGCAAACCAGGTTGCGCCGATTAGGGCAAATCCACCCTACCCAGAAAATAGTGGAGGCCCTGGCTTCCTCTCCTTCTCCTAGACCCTTCAGCAGCAAACTGTGGTGAGCTTTATCTGAAGCAGAAAAGGAGTCATTTGACTGCAATGATTTTTAAAACCCAGTTCCCTCCTAAATACCTAGGGTGGACTTCTTTCCCCCATAACAGCATCAGGACAGCCAGGGAGGGGATTCCGGTGTGCCCCCATAAGATAGCAAGCAGGTCCACAGATGAGGTGTATGTGCGTGAGGGAGAGGGAGAGATAGAAAATGGAAGGAGGCTTCAGTTATTCCCTGATTGCTCTGCAATTGTACAGCAAAAGGATTGGGCAGGCATGGGATGCTGCCGCCACCATCACCTCTGGCTATGGCCAGCCTGCTGCCTGAGACAGATCCACAATGGCACGCCTGTCCCTCCCAAGTTAGAACAGCCAGCCTCATTATTTGGGATATGAGACAGTGAGTTCCTCAGGCACATGCACACACTTGTCCCTGACAAAAACAGAACAGACAGAGCTTGAAACTGTTTGCTGCCCTTTCATGACACACCAAATGTACAGCCAGAAGCAGTTGACTCTCTCTGGCAAATGATAAGGTGTGTAAATCTACTTCGATTCGCTTGCAGGCCTCCATAATTAGGCTGAGTTTATTTTCTGTATGCTATTTGGTAAATGACTGTTGTTGGTATATTTCAGCACTATGCTGATGACACCACATTATAAATCCCTCCAGCTCCTCAGATACCCCAAAAGGGAGGGAGGTCCTTGAAGAGGAAGAATGCTATTTCCCAGCTCTGCCTAATATGTTATGGAGATATATATCATGGTATTAACCTCAAAACTGAACCACCACAAGTCCTTATTTCACCCAAAGTGTACTACACCAATTTTCAAACCTCTGTATTGATTGCTAGCTACTGTGAGTCCCAATTAAAAGTCCTAGTTTTGACTTTTAAAGCTCTAAATTGTCCACTTTGACAAGCACAAGGGCTTTTGCCTGCTGTCTGTGATTGATCTGGAAGAATCTAAAGAATCTAAAGGCTTGACAATACAGGGCTTTTTGACATTCATAGCAGAAGGGAACTTCCTAGAATCTCTCCCAACCCTTTCACTCTGTCTAAAATTTATTTCTAACAATCTGTGTTTCTGTGGCTTCATTTAGAGAGAGCTTTTCAAAGCTGCAACATATAAGGCATGAAATTTGTGATCTTCTAAGGGACAGTTGAGGTTTTGTGAACTTGCAATATTATCAGTTGAAAGTGAGTTGGTGGAAGGAATTGAATCTGATGAAGTGATTCACAAGTTTGCAGCTTTGAAGCCAGGAAAGGAAAGTTCTGATTCAGTGAAGATGTTCAGTGAGTGCTAAAATGCTTGTAGATTTGTTTCTGTTTGTTTATTGGCATTTCATTTAAGACTATATTTCCATATGTGTTTATCTACAAATTCTACATTATTTGGGCTGTTACTGATAATGTAAGCATAATCCATTAATGCATCTCATGAAACAGTAAAGTTTAATGTTAAAATAAACATAATTTTGATGTAGCTGTAACATTTTCTACTTTAATTCTATTGTTTTCTTACCAAGATTTCACTTTAACATGACACTATGTAAATGTAAATACATTTAAGCTGTGTGTATGACGTATTTTAAAGATGTAATTTTTATTTTGCTAGTTGCATACGTCGGTACTATTGCCATTACATTCAGTGATATACAGGAATTACAATTTATAAGTAACAATAGTACAAAAAAATATTACTAAGCATCCTGTATGGTCTGGTATGGGAGGAGGTTCGTTGAGGTGACACCATGAATTACCACACTAGGTGACACCAACCACAGTGATGCCACTGATTCACTGTTTTGGAATAACAGCTCCCATGTTGCCTTCTCACAGACCATGGCCATTTCCGCACTACACTGTTATAGTGGTATTATTCTACTTTCAACATCCTATGGAATCCTGGGATTTGAAGTTTAGGGAGGGACATTTAGAATTCCCAGCCTGAGAGCTCTTGTGGCCTCAGTGAACTACAAACCCCAGAATTCCACAGGATGTTGAAAGTGCAATAATAGCATTGTAACAGTGTAATACGGAAATGGCCCATGTTAGGTGGGTGGTGGGTGGGCATTGCCTATTAAAACTTCTGAAGGGTCAAAAGGCACCCTCTTTGATCTAGAGATGTATAACTTTAGGCAAAGTGTGTTTGTAGATCCCAACTGCAAAACCCAGATAGAGGTTAAGGAAGGATAAGATTTTTGTTGTGGATTGTTTTTAATAAGAAATTATCAATACTTACAAATGTCTTTACATTTTATGTGAAAACAGCTTGATTCTTTTAAAAAATGAAAATAGGAATAATTAAAAGTGACATGTTTATTTTTCTCAGCACAGGGCTTTGAGTTCTTAGCTCCTGAAAGTCTGGGTTTTAATCCTTGCATAGTCAATCACATTTGTGTTCCTGAATAAATTTTCATTCTCCTTTTCCCCGTTGAGACTCCTCATCTTTACCTTCCCTGTGACAGGTTGCCACACTATGGTTCTCATCATGCCGGGAACTGCTGTGTCAATTGAATTTGGCTGTTCCAGGAGGGTAGAATTTTGTTTCTGTTTGTTTTTTGAAGAGCTTACCAAAACTCACAAATCTCTCCATAATTAGGAAAAATGAACTTTTCAAAGATTGGACTCAAGCCATCTTGAATCCCATCTGACGAGAAAGGTGGGATATACATTAAACAAATAAATCAAATATATGAGATGGAGAATGTAAAATTGATAGATTATTTCATCCCTAGCAGAAGTTCTTGAAGCATTCAAGATCTACCTGAAGAAATGCATCGTCATTCATGTTTGAGCTAAATGAATGTTTAATTTAATGCTTTAATTTAGAGATTTAAAATTAAGATCTGTGCTAATTGTCAGCAAGCCAGTGGAAGAGAAAGTTTAGGCTGTCTCTGTACAAGTCAGATGTTGATAGAGGACATCGTTATGCTGGATTGGGGTTCCACAGTTCTCCTTTTTATTTATTTAAAATATTTGTGTATCACGTCCCATCTCTCAAGGGCTCCTAAGACAATGAACAAATAAAAGTCAATTAAAACAATGCAAAAATAAAAACATTCTAAAAACATTGAAATACTCTTTAAAAACTTCGAAAACTAATCTAAAAATTCTAGAATCCAGTTTCTAAACAGTTAAAACAGCAATTTCAAACACTGACTGCCCACTGAAAGCTTAAAAGAGAGGAGGCCAGCCTAACTTCCTTGTGTCAGGAGTTCCACGTTCAAGGTGCTATTACAAAGAAAGCCATGTTAAGTATACCCACCAATCATGATGGGTTGGGACACCCAACATTTTCTTCTTGGTTCCTGGCAGTTTGCACCTGGAACAGCAATATCTTTTACTAAAATTTCAGTCTTTATACTTAAAACCTATTTAACAATGGTTTCTTGTTTCAATGTATTTTGACTAGGGATGGGATCCTCAGATCCTTGTATCCTTGAATCTTGGGTAAGGATTTGAGATTCCCGAATCTGAATCCCTGTGCCAAAATAGGCAAACCGAATCTTTTGAATCCACCAACTAAATAGATTGTTGGAGACCAGGACACCTGAAAACCTGGGAGACCAGACATACAAAGGAAGATAGTAAGTAGGTGAGGCTTTCCCTTGGAGTAATAATGGCCTTTGCTAACTGTTTCACAAATTACATCTGGGCTCGTATTCTAAGATATTTAAATTGAACATTTCATATTGAAGTTCAGTTCTTGACTGGAAGCTACAGGCTTGAGATTTCAAGGACAGCTGAAACATGCCTTTGCATAGCTCCCTTGCAAACCTCTTTCAGACACAATTCTAGGGTTTGGAGTTTTACAAGGTGTCACAGCCTTCTCTGCCAAAGAGTGCTGGTGCATCATCAGGCTACAAACCCCAGGATGCCAGAAGGGGCTATGCAAAGAAAAGCCAGTTTTGACCTGGATTATCTCTCTACTGTAGTATGTGGCCCTGTTTACACAGGCAGGAAAATGTGGGATTAATCCACATTCTCCTGCATGTGTAGAAAGGGCCTTCACGCCATTTTCAATCTGGGGAGATCCTGAGGCAAAACTAGGACAATTGTCTTGGCCAGATTTCTTCAGAGGGAGGTTTACCTTTGCCTAGGCTTTTGCAAAGGCTGAGAGAGTGTGTCTTGCCCACGATTATCCTTCTTTCCCTTGCTTTTTAAACCCTTTGTAAAAAAAAAAAAGGATTCGAAGATTCGAGATTCGCGAGACTAGTGGAGCCCCAGAACCTTCCAGGGATTCGGATTCGGAAAATTCAGATTCGTACCATCCCTAATTTTGACATTGGTTATTACATAAAGATGGGAGTATGCAAAGTTAAAAAAAAGAAAAAGAATGCTAATATGGCTATTTTAGAGTTTTACATAGCATGATTAAAACTGTCACTCAATAGTATGAATTTTAATCTTTCTGTTAATTTTAATGAATTTACAGGTGACTAGATAAAAAAACACCCTTCCATCGGGTGTTTCCAGACAAGGCTTTATTGTGCAATTATTCTGTGTCATTCAGAGTTTGCTTTCTAATGCTGAGAGAGGTAGCATAGTTACTTAAATCTAATTTTTAAAATGTCCTTAAGGATTGGTTGGGTTGTGAGTTTCTTTAAGAGAACCTCTGAAATAAATATAGTTTTGGAAGTATATTTGCACCATTTCATGGAAAGAGAGATCAAATCCATGGTAAGATTTATCCCAGCTGTGGGAATTGCACTTAAGCACACTAGAACCAAGTTGACCTTCTCTATTATAAAAAAGAGACTTCACATGAACCCCTCAGCTCATTCAGTAAAGATGTAAAGGGGGTTGAGGCAAGTCACAAGCAAGTCCTACCTACTGTCGGAATGCCAGGTACCCTCCTCTGATGATTGTTTATAAAAACATTTGTGAGCAAAGGTATGTGTGAACATCTTATATACATCTCTCAGAGGAGGAGGAGAGAATCATAGAATCATAGAAATCTAGAGTTGGAAGAGACCACACAGGCCATCCAGTCCAACCCCCTGCCATGCAAGAACACCCTCAAAGCAATTCTGACAGATGGCCATCAAGCCTCTGCTTAAAAACCTCCAAGGAAGGAGACTCCACTACACTCTGAGGCAGCATATTCCACTGCGGACAGCCCTGACTGTCAGGAAGTTCTTCCTGAGGTTCAGGTGGAATCTCCTTTCCTGCAGCTTGAATCCATTGCTCCTTGTCCTGGTCTCTGGAGCAGCAGAAAACAAGCCCTCTCCTTCCTCTATGTGGCATCCCTTCAAATATTTAAACATGGCTATCATGTCCCCTCTTAACCTTCTCTTCTGCAGACTAAACATACTCAGCTCTCTAAGTCTATCCTCATAGGGCATGGCTTCCAGGCCTCTCACCATTTTGGTCGCCCTCCTCTGGACTTGCTCCAGCTTGTCAATATCCTTTTTGAATTGGGGTGCCCAGAACTGGACACAGTATTCAAGATGGGGTCTAACCAAAGCAGAGTAGAGTGGTACCAGTACCTCCCTCGATCTAGACACCATACTCCTATTGATGCAGCCGAGAATTGCATTGGCTTTCTTGGCTGCCGCATCACACTGCTGACTCATGTTCAGCTTGTGGTCTATGAAGACTCCTAGATCCCTTTCACACGTACTGCTATCCAGCCACGTGTCCCCCATCCTATATTTCTGTATTCCATTTTTTCTACCTAAGTGTAGGACCCTACACTTCTCTCTGTTGAATTTCATTTTGTTAGCCTTGGCCCAGCTCTCCAGTCTATCCAAGTCATTTTGAATTTTGATCCTGTCCTCTGGCGTATTAGCAACCCCTCCCAATTTGGTATCATCTGCAAATTTGATGAGCATGCCTTCTATTCCTTCATCCAAGTCGTTGATAAAAATGTTGAACAGCACTGGGCCCAGGACAGAACCCTGTGGCACCTCCTAGTCACTCCTCTCCAGGATGAAAAGCAGCCATTCGTGATCACCCTTTGGGTTCGGTCGGTCAGCCAATTACAAATCCAACTAACAGTAGCCCTGTCCAGCCCGCATTTTACTAGCTTCTTTGCAAGAATGTCATGGGGAACTTTGTCGAAGGCCTTACTGAAATCAAGGTATGCTACATCCACAGCATTCCCTTCATCTATCAAGCTAATAACTCTATCATAAAAAGAGGTAAGATTAGTCTGGCATGACTTATTTTTGAGAAATCCATGTTGACTTCTCGTGATTACCGCGTTGCTGTCTAAATGATTAGAAACTGACTGCTTAATGATCTGCTCCAGGATCTTTCCGGGTACTGATGTCAGGCTGACTGGGCGATAATTATTTGGGTCCTCTTTTTTTCCCTTCTTGAAGATGGGGATAACATTTGCTCTCTTCCAGTCTGCTGGAAGAGAGAGGCAACAGCAGAGCTTGGAGAGATGATTGAAAGAGTCATTACTTTCTGAAAAAGTAATTTGTTGTCATTAGTTGTTACTTATTGGCCAAAAAAAAAAAAAAAGTTAACATGTTACTGCTTGTTAGTGCTGCATTACTTATAGATTACATGTTTGATTTAAAAAATAAAAATACAGCATGTTGCCAGATGACAAAACATATCAATATAATCAGTAAACATTACTTCATATATAATAAATCTAGGCCATGATTTTCTTGCCTGGTGCAACTGTGCCAGTGTAGGTGCCAGTGATGTGGGTGGCAGCATGGAATCAAGTGTAAAATGACCACAGGGACTATGAGGATTCAGAAGAAGTGGTTCTCCTAAAAGAGGTCCTTCTGTCTGCAGAAGAGGGGGCAACATCCATTCTCCTGAACATCCCCCCCCCAATGATTAACTGAACCTGTAAAGGGCTGGGAAACCTTCTGGAGCAGAATTTTGGGTAGTTCAGATGATTGCAGGGAGGAAAGAGAAGCAACAGTGTTCTGTCCTGCTCCTGTTTGGACAACCACATGATGTTGGTTTTGGGCAGAACAGATCGTATAAGTTGTTGCTGCCTTGAGCTGTATAAAAAAAGATTGATTGAATATTGTGGTATACCTTCCAACAGTTTGCAGATGAAAATTGGGACACATACGATCAAGCAACATCAGAGTGTGATTAAGATGTCAAAATTATTAATGAGGAAGAACACACAAGTGAAGAGTGTCTGCAGCAGTTTTCTTTTAGCTGAGTCTGCTGGAAAGGAAATGATTCTGCCCCCTCCTATTTTGCGGTACAGTAATTGAGTAACTGACAGTGGCGTAGCTTGGCACAAGCAGGGTAGGGGCAGGGATGGAGGCATGGGGGCAGGGCTATGGCATACATAGGCAGGGCTATGGCACATGGGGGAGGAGCTATGTTGCACGTCAGTGGGGCTACAGCGCAGGGGGAAGGGGCTACGGCATGCAGAGGAGGGGCTATGGCACATGGGCAGACAGGCAAGGAGCGGCATTGCCCCCCGAAAAATGCTGCCCACAGTGCACCATTCTTCTCACCTGCCCATTCCTATGCCACTGGTAACTGAAGTAAGCTGAAGACAAAGGGGAAAGTGAGAGGAAGAGAAAGAAATTGGGACATTTTAAAAGCAGCTGAAAAAGTAGGATGACAGAAGATTATTTGGGACTCTCCCTGCCAAATTGGGACAGTTGGAGGGTACCAACTGTCCCAATTTGGCAGGGAGAGTCCCAAATAATCCTCTGTCATCCTACTTTTTGTGGGTGAAGAGTTAGAGAAGGCAATTTCTTTGCTGCCATTTTTTATTTTTTTATTTTAAGACACTACATAAAATTCCCAAATGAAAATTATCTTGAATGATCCAGCTTTAGTCAAACGTGGCTATCTTTACACTTCCACCATGAAAGGGACACTTGGATAAATCACCATAGTGTGAACTCATTAGAACATTTTTATTTAGCATTTTTCCACTTTGATCATTGACACAGATGCAGCAATAAAATAATCAGACTAATATATTTAAAGAGCCAACAGAAATTTGGATGGTGCCTCTGAATACAAAATGACCTAAGGGGCTTTTAGATAAGATCATGTCTAGACTAAAGCTATAAGTACTTTCAGTTATGGAAGCAAGCCAGTGGTCTTTTAATAGGTCTGTGAGGTTACAGGAAAAGTGAATATCTTCTGTTTGTCTCTCAATGAAACGTGACTTTCCCTTTGAAGTTATCTTTGGATGTTTTTCTGGAATCTGCCAAAGGATGGAAAAGAAAGAGAAATATTTGTTCACCCTCAATAAAGTGAATAGTTATCTTGTTCTAATGAGAGACAGTTCACTTTCAGTTTCAGAGGTTTACGTCTATGTAAAATGTAAATAATGAACAATGTTGTTTGGTTTTATTTATTTATAGGTTTTCTTTATATCCCATCTTCCTGAATAAGCTTAAAACACTGTTTCTTGTTTTCAGTTTCTGCTCATAACAACCCTGTGAGATTGATCATTCTGAGAATGGTTGGCCTAAGGTCACCAAGCCAATTTCAGGGCTCAGTGTGAGGACTTAAGCCTGTATCCCCAAGTTCCAGTTCCACAATTTGCTCCACAAATTGTCCCAGTTCCACAGGTTCACAATTTGTTCTCCTTATATGTAATTATGCATTGCATGCAGCTAACCATTCTATATGAGTATGTAAACCAGATCATGAATTCAGACCATGCTGTAAAGCAGGGCTTTCCAAACCGTGTGCTGTGACACGTTAGTGTGTCACCTGAAGTGTGTAGATGTGTTGCCTACAATCTTGGAAAGGTATGTTATTATTTATAAATCATGTATTTTTAATAATATATGAAAAGCTTTCATGAGATATGTTGTGTCCCCATCCATTTTGTTATTACAATTTATGCATGTGTCTGTATCTCTTATAAGGGATTAGTTTAACCTCTGGTTTGCTAGTAAAACTGAATTACTGTGTTGCAAAATGATGCATGTCTAAAAACCATGTCACCAACATGGAAAGTTTGGAAAGCTTTGTAAAGTGGTGGTTTATTTTTTATTTAATTTATATCCCATTTTTCTTCTGAATGGGACCCAAGTGGCTCATACACGTGTTAAAACAAGGGACATTAATTAAAAATTAGTAGTAAAACCCCCCCAAGGTTAAATGCAATGCTGAAGTAGGATTTTGGGCATCCTTATGTGCAGCACTCTCAGCCATCCACAGTTGATTTCTCTTACTCAGAAGAAGTGGGACATACAAACTGAGAATCTGTAGGCTGTACCTGGATTTTTTTGGGATTCTGTACAAAATGGAAATGGTTAACACTGTTAAAGTGGGGTTAATTCTAGTTTTGGAGACCCAGTGATTGCCCAATCTTTCCAGCCTCTGGAGCCAGCTGTGATTTATTTATTTATTTATTTACTACCTCAAGATAACAACTATTTCAGCATCTCTGCTTGCAACATGTCAAGTGCATCTCACAAGTATCTATATATACAATTCCCTGTAGCTAAAGAATCATATCCTCCAACATTTCACAAATGAAAACCAAGGCAATTTCCGCACCACACTGTTATAGCGCTATTATTCCACTTTCAACATCCTACGGAGTCCTGGGATTTGCAGTCGAGGGAGGGGCATTAGAATTCTCAGCCAGAGAGCTCTTTCGCCTCAGTGAACTACAAACCCCAGAATTCCACAGGATGTTAAAAGTGGAATAGTAGCACTATAACAGTGTAGTGCAGAAATGGCCCAAGACACAAGTGGTCAAGCAACATCAGGTCAAGATGGTGAAAGTTATTAATATGGAAGAAGAGACAAGCTAGGAGAGGCTACAGCAATTTGCTTTTGCCTGCATTGATAGGAAAGGGCAACATTCCACCCTCTCTTCTCCTGCTGCCAAGTTAATTAAGAACAATCTACGTGTGCGCTTTGAACTCAGTTTACAGCAACCAAAATATTTTTTAAATTATTTATTTGTATCCTGCCTCTCCATATGGATCGAGGCGGTGAACAACTTACAAATAGCATGTATTTCAAAACATTTCTATACATGCTCCCAACAAGCTGGGTACTCATTTTACTGACCTGCGGAAGGATAGAAGGCTGAGTCAACCTTGGAGCCGGGCAGGATCGAACTCACAACCTTGTGGCTTGCAGTACTGGCATTTAACCACTGCGCCACCAGGGCTCCATAAGCTGTAGACAAAATGGGAAAGTGGGAGGAGGAGAGAAAAACTGGAATATTTTACAAGAAGCAGTAAAAATGGGACAACAAGTATTTAATCAAGACTTCTTGCCTTATTGGGACATTTGGAAAGTATGAATCATGTGTCAGTGTTAAACTTGCTACAGTCTGTGTTTGCTATAAATTGGGGTAAGGAAACAACCACTGATTGTGAATGTTAACCATAGTGTGAAGCAGACTGTAGGTTCATCTTATAGCCTTTTAAAAAAAGCTTTCTTATTGTATTCTTTCTTTCCTTGTTTCTTTCTCTCTCTCTCTCTCTCTTTCTCTTTCTTAATGATGTGGTGACCAAAAAATGAAATCCATTTTCAAGGAGGAAATGTACTATTAATTCTTAATGTAACAGTGTCATCGTTTTTCATCCTTTAATTACAGGAAGTTTTAAACTTGGCACTATAAACTATTTGCAGCATGAATTAATAATGCTAAAAATGATAAAGTCATTTAAACAACTTTAAGAGAACACTTTCCTTTCTCTGATTTTTAATAGTGTGTATGACCTGCAAATAAAATCCAAAGTCATTTCACAGGTTGCCTGGTTAATGGAGAATTGTTTTAATTAAAATAAAATCAGGAAGCTGATGTGGAAACATGACTCCTAGTCCTTCTACCAATATAATGGGGAATACAATTCTTTTTGAGAATGCCAACGGAAAGTAACATTTAAAAAATGTCTTGTCTGTAATATATGCAGCAGGAAAGACAATTGCAATTTCATTATTTCATGTCAATATAAAAGAGGCCTTTTTAGTTTTCCAAAAGGCCTACTTGAGGATACCCGCAAAAGAAGACTAATTTGACATTCAGGCCAACTTTTTGTTTTTATTTGTTTCATATGAACCATCAAAGGATTGACTTGATGATAAAGTCTAGTTGTATGATCACTTGGTAGCATGTCCCACAGGGTTCAAGTGCAGATAAATGCATGCTGGACTGCATTTTGTGATCAGTAAGCCAACAGAGCCATCATTTATTTGTTTAAGACTTTCTATATTGTTTTTAATTTTTTTTATTTATTTATATAACTGAATCACAAATACAAAACAAGAAAAAAAAATTAAACACCATGTGATATACATAATAGTGAATTAAAAAAATTTTTTTTTCTTTTTTTCTCTTCTCTTAAGCAATACTAACTTTCATTGTTATTTTGCACCTTTACCCTTAAATTTATAAATCTGTTCAACTGTTATAATTTCACATTTAATTCAATATTTTTCACATCCCCTTTAATCTATTTCTATTGTTAATTCTTTTAACTTTTTTTTTAAAAAACATTGACATCACTTATCCATTTAAATCTATAAATCACAAGTTTAACACACACACCTACTAAGAATTACAAAATATACAACATAAAAGAAAAACAAAACTAAAACTAAAAAATACCCACCCCCCAGAGCCAACTTTTTATTTAATCCACTTTCCAAAATTGCCATTCTTCTTTTGACAGGGTAGTATTACTATCTCTTTTCAGAACTTTATCCAAAAATATTTTCCAAATTTCTTCAAAATCATTCCCTTTAACCAAACCTTTCATAAACCTAATTCTACATGTTAGTTTATCATTAATTACAATTTTCCACACTTCGTTATACCATTCCTCTATTTGAAATTTTTCATTTGCTTTCCATTTTTTTGCTATTATTAATCTCGCTGCAGTTAACAAATTTGTTATTAATTCTTTCTTTACTTGAGTACACTCAACCTTATCATATATAGACAACAATGCAATATTTGGACATACTGGTATATCTGCTCCTATAATCTCTTTTATCTCTTTAAAAACCTTTTGCCAAAACTCCATTATCTTATTGCAATTCCACCACATATGCATATATGTACCAATTTCTTGACATCCTCTCCAACATAATCTTGAATATTTCTCATCTATTTGATTTAATTTCACTGGAGTCAAGTACCATTTCCACACTAATTTATAATAATTCTCTTTTATTCTTATTGATAATTTTTTTAAATGACGTTGTTTCCAAATTTTTCTCCATTCTTGTATATCTATATTTTGTACTATCTCTTCCTCCCACATTTTTCTAAGAAAATCCTCTTCTTGTTCTTTTGCTAATATTTTATATATTTCACTTGTAATACCTTTTAGTATTTCATTTTCTTGCATATTTTCTCTTTGAATAATAATTTGTTCAAATTTAGTATATTCTTTAAAATCCTTAACATATCTTTTCATACTCTTTGTCCATTGCTCTAATTGTATATAATTTAACCAGGATATTTTAGTTTCCTGCAATCTCTCTTTCATTCTATCTTTATTTATCATTATTTTCATCCATTCTTTTAATCTATAAATTTTTTGTTTTTTTATTTCTTTCTCTATTATTTCTCTTAAATTTATTGGAAATTTTTCCATCATCACTATTGGAGTTAATATTGATATATTCGGTAATAATTTTCTTTTATTTTTTTTCCATATTTCTATTATATTTTTTATAAAAGGATTTTCTATCTTCTCCATTTCTTTCTTTGAAAAATTCCTAAAAAATATATTTTCTAATTTTGTCTCAATATTCATATCTTCTATCTCTAACCAATCTAAATCACCCTTTCCTGAAACCCCCTCTATGATATATCTCAATTGATTTGCATAATAATACCATTTTAAATTTGGAAGTCCCAGGCCACCTTCTTTTTGACTTTTATACCAATATTTCTTATTAATCCTCGATTTTTTATTTCCATTACAAAAATTATTTAATATCTTTTGCCACTCCTTTAATTCTTCCTCTGATATTTTTATTGGTAACATTCTAAACAAAAAGTTAATTTTAGGTAAAATTTTCATTTTTACCACTGCTATTCTACCAAACCACGATAGCTTTATATTTTTGTAGTCCTCTAATTTCCTTTTTGTTTCTAATCTTAATTTCTTGAAATTTTTTTCCTGTAATTCTTGTAAATTTTTTGTAATCTCTATTCCTAAATATTTAATTGATTCTTTTATTTTAAGTAATCCTCTTTTACTACTTATAAATTTTTGTACTTCTTCTTTAGTATAATTAAATAACATTATTTCTGATTTGGCCCAATTTATTTCTAATCCCGTCTTCTCCCCAAACTCTATTAAATGTTTATCTATCCTATCTATCTTTTCAATTGGATCCTTAATTGTCAACAATGTGTCATCTGCAAATAAGCTTATTTTATTTTTTTCCTTAACTCCAATTCCTTCCAAATTCTCATCATTTCTTATCACATTCGCTAACATTTCTATAACTATTGCAAATAAAACTGGAGATAATGGACATCCTTGTCTCGTTCCTCTTGTTATTTGAATCTGTTCTGTAAATCCATCATTTACCATCACTACAGATGTATTATGTGAATACAATTGATTTATTAACCCTTTAAATCTCTCTCCTAATCCTATTTTATTTAAAATTGTTTTTAATGCCGGCCATTCCACACAATCAAAGGCTTTAAATATATCTAGGGCTAAAATTCCAGCTTTTTGTTTATCTCTGTCCATTATATTTATTTTATTTATCGTTTTCCCTATTAAATTTGCCATCTGTCTTCCTTGAATAAAACCACATTGATCTTTATGTATATACTTATAAATAAATTTATTTAACCTCTTCGCCATTATTGCTGTCAAGATTTTTGCATCTTGATTTATTAAAGATATTGATCTATAAGAACCTGGATCCATAGGATCCTTATTTGGTTTTAAAATTAATATTATTAGTGACTGCTTCCATGATAATGGAATTTTTTCACCCCTCAATATACTATTATATAACACTTTTAGTTTAGGAATTAAACCTTTTTTAAATGTTTTATAATATTCTGGACCTAGTCCATCCAATCCTGGTGATTTTCCTCCTTTTAAATTATTTATTACTTCCTCTATTTCCTCTTCTGATATCATTTCTTCCATCAATCCTTTATCTTGTTCTGTTAGTCTTACTTTCCAATTTTTATTAATATACTCCTCTATGTTCTCTAAAGATTTATCTTCTGCTGAATACAATTCTCGAAAAAATTCCTCAAATATTTTTAATTTCTCTTTCATCAACCTTTTTTCTTTACCAAATTTATCTTTAACTACGCCAATCATATTTCTAGTTTTTTTTGATTGTACTGATTTAGCCAGCATTTTAGAATTTTTATTACTATATTCAAAATATTCCCTTTCCAAGTATATTAGATTTTTCTGAACTTCGTCCATTTCTATCTTTTCTAATTCATCTCTTTTTGCTTGTAATATTATTAATTTCTGTTTAGTTCTATCTATTATATAATCATTCTCTAGTTCCTTTATTTCTTTTTCTAATTTTAATTTTTTTTCTCCTAATTGTCTCTTTAATTTGCTTGATTCTTTAATGCATAATCCTCTTACCACTGCCTTCATTGTATCCCACAATACATCTTGTGTTACTTCCTTATTGTTTATATCCCAAATTTCTTGCCACTCCTTCTCTATTTTATTTACTATCTCCTTATAATTAAATAACTTAGTATCCAGTCTCCACCTTTTTGCTTCTCTATAATTCCTTTTCATAGTTATATCCAAGTTCATCAGAGCATGATCTGTCACTTTTATTGTTTCAATTTCTGTATTTATTAATCTAGGTATCATATTCTTTGAAACAAAAATATAATCTATTCTTGAGTAATTTTTATGAACTGATGAATAATACATATATTTCTTTTCTTCACCCTTTATTAGCCTCCAAACATCTATCAGTTCATTTCTACTCACTAATTTATTCAAAATTGTTATATTATTATATCTATCTCTAATTGATGGATCTGATTTATCTTTCCATCTATCCATCACCATATTAAAATCACCTGCGATTATTGTATAATCTCCTTTCATTTTTTTGATCTTATTAAATATTTCTTCATAAAACTCTTTTTGCTTCTCATTAGGTGCGTAAATATTCATTATGACATATGTTTCTCCATCTATTTCACCTTGTATAATTACATATCTACCTTTTTCATCTAACTCCACACTTGTTACAATGAAATTGCATCTTTTGGAAATTATTATTGCAATTGTTTTTAATTTTTAAAAAGAATCTCAGATTCTTTATAGTGTTACACTGTTTAATCCTCCCCCCAATACAATATGATCAAGTAGTAAAAAGGGATAAAATATCTTATTGAAAGCATTAGCATCAGTAGGAATAGCAGACTACAGTAGATCAAGAAAGTGCCGGGCAAAAAAATAAGGGCTTCGGTTGAAGGCAGCAAGAGCTTATGATCTGAGCCCACATGATCTCAGTGGAGAGAAGGACCTCTTCCACATCATGACCAAACAAATGTCACAAAGCCACAGTGTGAGAATAGCTCTTAACTGTATCTATATGAGGTGGCCTGAGGAGTTATTTAATTAAGGTTCCATGTCCCTGACACAGCCCAGGACTGGGCTTCTTATTTGGCAGTTCTGATATACAGGCAGGAAGATGATACAGAGCAGGAAGTATAACCAGAAAACAGCTGCAGAGAGAGTCTAGAACACATCTCTTAGCCACACCAGAAACTGCTTCTGGAGCAGATTTAGGGTGTGTGGAGGGTTGGAGGGGAAGGAGGATCTATCACGAAGGCCCTTTTCACATGGCGTTTTTAAAACGTATTAGGCACGCTCCCTCCCCCCTTCATGAACCACCGTACTGCATGACGTTCTGGTGAACCAGGTGCTATCATGGCCACAGATAGTGCTGATAGCGTGTTTTCTTATTTTCGCCTGAAAGGCGAAAATAACCTCCCTTTCATGCATCAGTCGCACAACCAGAGGACCTGTGGAGCCATCATCCGGTGTGCTTCCGGGAAGGACCCAGGAGTGGGCGGGGTGTGGGCAATACCTGCTGCCTGTCCCTCATGCAGCAACTCCCAGGGGACGCTCCACCCAGCAGCAGCCCATCCACTGCCCCCATCTCAGCAGGGGACACTGCACGACACGTAGCCATGAGAGGTCACCCCGGGGCTGCGTCGCCACTCACACTAGAGACGACAGCAGCCCCCGGGGTCCAGCCGACTGTGTGTTTTTTTTTAAACCTGGCGCTATCGTTAGCATGTTACCAACATAGTATGAAACAGCCTGTTGGCGGGATCTGTTGTGCTAATGTTAGCACGATAGTTGACGAAACAATAAAAGAAAAAAGAAAAACCACCGACCAATCGGGGTGGTGGGGCGGGGACAGGGTGGGACCTGGGCATGGCCCAGGACGCCGACATGCGAACAAGGCACTGGGCGCGGACTGGTGCTCTCTCGCAAATGCCCTACCGTGTGCAGATTGCAAGGGGCTCTCTACTGGGCCTCTTGCGATATTGGCAATATCGTGAGGGCTCTAGTTCGTCATGCTATCAAGGTAAGGTGCGAAAAGGGTCACAGTGTTGTGAACCAGAGTCTGGTTTGTGAAATGTATGTTGTGATCACCTCAGTACTTGGGCCATATCTGCACTGCACTGTTAGTGTTACTATTCCACTTTCAACATCCTATGGAATCCTGGGATTTGAAGTTTAGAGAAGGACATTTAGAATTCTCAGCCAGAGAGCTCTTTGGCCTCAGTAAACTACAAACCCCAGAATTCCAGAGAATGGTGAAAGTGGAATAATAGCTGTTGCATTATATGAGTATGTAATGGACTCCTTGCTCACAAAATTCACCACAACTCCTAATGTGTGTGTGTGTGAGAAGGTAAACTGTTTCAAACTGTTGTTGTGGCTGGCCAGTTCCCTTGGGAATGTTTTCCTGAGCATCGTGTATTCTGTTATCAGCTTGTCCGGAACTGGCACACAGCTGTGTTTTCATATGTGCCACATGTTGTGTCTATGACTTGTTATTCATGCACATGCTGTCGCAATTACATGTTGTTTACAGCTTACCATATAACCCCAAGCCTTGTGTAAAAGGCTCTCTCTGCCTTTGTCTTTGCGCTCTGCTTTTGACTTGCCAAGATGCTGGCCAGATTGTATTATTCTTCTGTCACTTAGTTGGTTTGATCTATATTTTATAATAAACATAGTCAATTTGCCAGTTTGACTTCAGCAGTGTTTTTTTTTTACTTACTCCGTGGGGCAGGCATGGAGTTTGAAGCGGGTAGGAGTTTTGTTATTTTTATCAGTAGGAGTTTTTAGTCTCCTGTTTTTGCAACAATAGCATTATTAACAGTGTAGTTTGGAAATGGCCTTTGGAATCTGCAAGTCTAAAAGAAACTCTTGCTTAACTGAATAATCATTTGACCTATAGTAATGAATATGTATGCTAAACTGGTACAGTAGATAGAATTTTCTTGGGAGTTTGTTTCTGATATGTTTGTACCCATGCTTCTTTTTGGAACAAAGTTTAATTTTATAGTTATTCCTTGGTTATTTTCTTGCTCCATCCAAAGTGTTACCCAACAGTTAGAAATTTAACATCATTTCATACTACAGAAGGTAGAACAGAATGATATCTGTATTAAGTGAGCAAGGTGTGCAAAGAGAACTGCTGGTCTTTAGTGGATCTTCTGGGAGCGAAGTGAAGTAGTGGCATCTTAGGGAGTTTGACCTCGGAATGGAATCTGGTTTGGTCTGCTTTTCTTTGTGAATGCTAATAAGTCACTCTAGTATGGTTCATAAATCACAAGTGTGTTGTGGACTTTGTTCAGCATCTATACCATACCTCCAATTGTCCTGGTTTGGCAGGGACAGTTGCAATTAATCATCTGTCATTCCGCCTTTTCAGCTGGTTTTAAAATGTCCAAGTTTTTCTCTGCCTCCCACTTTCCCTCTTCATTCTCACCTTACTTTAGTTGTTACAGATGATGTTTAAAGTGCAAAAATAGTTTGCATGAACACAACTCAGCAGGAGAGACTGTTTGCCAAGTTTTTATCATATTCTTACTTTTAGTTTTGTACATCAAGCATTCAGAAACTGAACAATATTCATTTCGTTTGTTGTTTGTATCTTGTTTTTATGTATTGCAACCCAGGATCTTATAAACAGTGTCCCTGGGAGGCCTGTCATTTAGATGCTGAGCAGGCCCAGCCCTAGTTAGCTTCAGGCATTGGTGGTGCATTGTGTACCTTCAGACCATGGCATTGTTTCCACTAGTCTGCCCCACCTCTTCTGAACCCAAGAAAATGATATAACAGAAAACAGTTCCATCAAAAGAAAGCACAGTGTACTGATGATGATGTGCATAACATGAGGTGGAACAGTATGTCTGACTTCCAAAAAAATCATAAATAAAGCTATCTTATATGTAGACTGGAGCAGAAAATACAGAGAACAGAGGTCAACAGCATTTTCATTTATCTCTTCTATTTTGACACTTTTGTTGAGGAATTAGGAAATCAATAGACACTAATTTCATTGGCAAGGATTATAGAGTACACGAAAAGGAACAGTCATGATGTCCCTAGTTTTGCTCAAGGACACTTTGAGTAAAATGGAATTATTACAATTACCCAGTAGCACTGGTATTTCATCCATTAACTTTTCTAAATGTTTACAGCCAACCACAAATGTACTTTTCTGTTAACTCAATACTTTTTTAAAATTTGCCTTTGGGTTTTTTTTTAAGCATTGTACACATAAGGCCTAGATGTGCTATACAATTAATTTTTTTAATGTTTATTTCCAAAAGAAAGGACTTTTCCTAGTGTTAGCAAGGTATAGTAGCTGATACTAGGCTATCTTAGACTAAGAGGCAGCATTTCTTTAGAAGTCACTGAAGTAGTCCACGTAAATTAAAGTTACTGAAGTTTGCATTGGGTGTAAGATCAAGGAACTTCAAGGGTGATTTGGAATCTTCCAGTTGTCCTCGTGTCATAATCCTAGTTCTAAGACTTTAACCGTGTCAATTATTAAGAGATAAGAACTCAGCTTCGTGCTAAATGTGTTAGATACTTTTAAAAAGATTAAAAAAAGAAAGAAAGAAATAATCCCCACTACAAGTGTAAATGTCAACACCAGCTTAACCTTCATGTTAGTACCGCTATTTCTTGTAACCTCACAGAAGACTGTTTGTAATATTATACCTATGAATCTTGGAAAGATGTAGGAACTGCTTGTTCAGAGAAATGGCTATGGGGAAAAAATGTGATTTGGGTTTTTTTTTTTTTGTTTACCTCCAAACCAACCAGCTGAATGTGAAAGAACAGCATTCTTGATACTTATTTATTTAATTTATATCCTGCCTTTCTCTTTCAATATGAGACCCAAAGTGTCTCCCAAAACACATAGGAATCTTAAAGGTACGTATAAGCTCATGGAATATTCCCATATCTTCCTGCCTAAAATGACTGTATAAATTGGCTATTGATTTGTATTTTTTTTGTCTTTATGCATCACTTTAGAACAAATTGACAGCATCCCTGCTTCCAACAGACTTACCCAGTCTGTTTTTAATTGATGTATTTTCAATTATATTTTAATTATTATATATTTGTATTTTGAATGGCTTTATTTTTAGTGTATTTTAATTGTATTTTAACTCTGCTATACCACCCCACCCCCAAGCCTTGAGGAGAGGCAGGTAACAAATAAAAAATTATTATTATTTTTATTATTATTTTTCTTCTTCCTCTTGAAATCATCACTGTAAACCAGATGCAACCAGATGTGATACAAGTGGAAGTGGCTGGTCACTTTTCTGCCATTTTTTTTTTCATTTTGGAAAGATTTTTGGACACCTGAGGAGCTTAGGTGGATTGTGAGGGCAAAGTGGTTTTGACCCATTTAGAGCTTTTGTGTGTGTGTGTGTGTGTGAAAAATTACCCTCATTAATTGGATAGTGGCATTTTTGGGAGGCATCAGAAGCACACTTTGCCCACGTCTGAGGTTAAAAAAAACCAAAAAATTCTAGCATTTTTTAAAAAAAGTCTCCTTGAGGAAGATACCATTTGTAAAGTCTCACCATTTGTTTTGGATTATGACAGAGCTAATCATAACAATACAGTATTGCTAAGATAAATCCCTTTTTCGGTCTAATCTCTGCGGGGATTGCAACTAAACTTTGAATGAGCAGGGGAATTCAAAGAGAGCACACAATGTCTTATTAGTTGCGCATCAAGACCTGGGCTTCAATGCTGTGAGTCCTGGCTTTGCTACCTATATAGCCCTATATCAACAAAACCAGTGGTTCTCATACATATAATCTGAGGGTAGGGAAAGTACTGCCCCTGGGTTGTACTGGATCCTGGAACACTCCACACATCCAACCCTCCCACAATGCCCCCATTTTTTTCAGATTTCCCCCTGCTAATTTTATAATTTTTTTTTCTTTTTCTTTTCTTCACAATGTTTTTCTTCAGAATTTTTCTCTGTGGAAGTCGCAGCTCACCTTCAGAAGGTGTACAAGAATCTAGGGAGTGGAAATGGAGTAGATGCTGGAGGTGAATTCATGGCCAATAATAATAATAATGAGAAAAGTTCTACAACTTCTATCCTGCAAGCATGGACTCCACTACACCACCAAGTATTAATATTATAGCCATAAGAGTGAATGTCTCTATGTTTCTAAAGAAACTATGACATTGTTCCACAGAGCTCGCCTGGGTGGTTTTCACACTGTCAGCTTACCACACCTCACAGCACTGCTGTAAAGACAGATTGGTAGCAAATCAGTTGTAAGTGAAGGCTTGAACTCCTTGGGGAAACAGCAGAAAATAAATATAAATATAAATATATACGCTAATATATTTAGTCACAGTAACAACTATAGCTTTTATAGAGGGCCTTTCTGCACTACACAGTTATAATGCTATTATTCCACTTTCAACATCCTATGGAATCCTGGGGTTTGCGGTTTAGGTTAGGGAGAATTTAGAATTCTCAGCCAGAGAGCACTTTGGCCTCAGTAAACTACAAACCCCAGAATTCCACAGGATGTTGAAAGTGGAATAATAGCACTATAACAGTGTAGTACAGAAAGGCTTAGAGATAGTCAAACTACTTAAAAATCAAATTATCCCTTTGGTGTGTGAGTTTGCGTATGCTCATGTCATGACTAGAAGGGTCACAGAAATGTGTTTTTGATGCCTCTTGGCTATACAGCTGTTTCTTTCCTAGAAACTCTCTGCATATTGGCAGTGAGTCTAGGGATCACAACTTTGTCTTTTGTTTGATTCTTTTTTTTCCCCTGTTCATCTCATTTTGTTTCTGTATGCTCATTCACTTTGCTGTTGATCCAACTGAGTGATTTTTCCCCCTAATGAATTAACTGGAATGTCTCCAAAAAAGTAAGACATTTCTATCAAAGTTATCTGAAACCACTGCAAAAAATAATTGCACTCAAATGTAACTATGCTATGTGATGGACTTGGTTTTCAAGTAGAATTTTAACAATGTCTTTGTGGTTGGGAAAGTAAATGAAATGTGCAGTTTTCAGGGAGGAAAAAAAAACTTTTTTGAATCTTCAAAAATAATTTCAAAATGGCATTGTCAAGAGTGGGAGGACTACCTTCAGTTGCAAAGGTGATTTCCTTGTAACTGATGCAGTACAGTGGACCTTTGATATCTGCTAGGGTTTGGTTCCAGGGCCCTCAAATGGATACCAAAATTTGTGGATGCTCAGGTTCCACTATATAGGGGTGTAATAAAATGGCATCCCATATATAAAATGGCAAAATCAAAGTGTGCTTTTTAGATATTTTTTTTAATATTGTCAAGCCATGGTTGATTGAATCCATGGACACAGAATCCCCAGTTATGGAGGGCTGACTGTAAGTGAGGAAAGGCATCAAGAAACACATAAAAGTTCAATTTCCTGTTGAATTAGGACTCACCTTAGAAGGGCCGGTGGATTGTCCAAGACCAGCTACTATCATCATGCTGAAATATTACTTCCACTCCCAATGTTTGGAGAAGTATCTACTGGGAAGCAATTCAGTAGAGTTATCTTGTTTTAAAGGAATAAATTGACTACATTGTTCATTGAGATTATGTGACACAATGCTAGTTGAAATGCAGAGCTTTTCTGCACTAACACTGTTATAGTGCTATTATTCCACTTTCAACATCCTGTGGAATTCTGGGGTTTGTAGTTTACTGAGGCCAAAGAGCTCTTTGGCTGAGAATTCTAAATGCCCTTCTCTAAACTGCAAACCCCAGGATTCCACAGGATGTTGAAATTGGAATAATAGTGCTATAACAGTCTAGTGCAGAAAGGCCCTAAGTCTAAAGGTGGGGAAGTTTCTTTTGGGACCACTCATCCTAGAATCCCTGTCACAAGGCAGTCTAGAGGATTCTCAGTGCTTCAGTCCAGAAAAGATCATTCTCTTTATATCTTAGTATCATTTATAATAAATGATCATTTATTATTACAAATACTCTCAGCATAGTACTATTATAGATGAAACACTAAAATATTAAACAGTAAATATTAAAAGAGTATTATTTTAGGGTACTGTTTTTAGGATTACTATTAGATTGTTTTATGCTGCTTGCTACAGGGATTGGGCCTCCTTTTTAAGTAGATGTTGGGTAGTTTAGTTGTTTAGTTTAGTATGTCTAGTTTGTTTAGTTTCTTTTCTTTTTTGTTTGTTGATGTTTCATGTTATTTCTGCTTTTATTCTAATAAATTAATAAAAAAAATCAAAAGAAAATTTATCTATAAGCAAATTATTTATTCCAGATTGTAATTTGTGAGAATGATAGTAATGTTGGGCTTTTTAGGTTGAATGAAATAGAATTATTCTAAATATATTTTTAAGGGTGAATTGGATTAGTCATCTCCTTCATTCTAGGGGCATCAGTTAAGATCATTATTGCAAAAGAATATAGTAAAGAAGTTATAGCTAGTGCTTGTAGCTGTAAATTACAGGGACTTTGCCTGAGCACCATAAAGAGCCATTGACTGCAAGAAAATGTTTTAAACATGGTGCACAGGTGGTACTTGGCACCAAATAGACTTGCCAAGATGAACAAGCAGATGAAAAATCACTGTTGCAAATGTAGTAACCAGATTGTCATTTTTTTTTTTCATATGTGGTGGGGGTGTGACAGAGAGAAGAAATTCTGATATGCCATTCAATCCAATATGCAGAAGATCTTGAAATTCAAAATTGATTTGATACCAGATTTTTTTTTTTAATTGGATATTTGGAGATTTGAACCAAGGTTGGATTTCCTTATTAGAAGATTAGTGTGGCATCTTATTGTGGCAGCCAGAATGGTGTTTGCTAGGCACTGGAAAAAGCCCTCCATCCCCATAACCGAAGAATGGCTGGAAAAAGTTATGGATATTGCTGAGATGGGTAAGATGACGTAGAGACTAGCAAATTTTATAAAGCTTGGGAGCTGCTAGCGGCATTTCTCCAAAGTAAAAAGATTTTGATCCTTACTTTTCAATGTTGACCGACTAATAACCCAAATTAGTTACTAACATAGAAGTGTAATCCAAATGTTCTCTTCTGATGTGTGTATAAGGTTTAATAGATTTTTTTCTCTGTTGGACTCGGTTGGTAATATTTTTATTACAATTTATTTATTATTACTATACTCCCTGGACACCATTGCAGTGGGAGGATAAAGAAATAGAAGACAAGTTGCCTGTTGCCTTCTTCTCTTAGAACAACTAGGAAGGTATAACAATACTGTTACCATTATAGTATATAGGAAAAGGGTTATGTGCTATTAATGGTAATAGTTTCATGATTAATTAGCTGTTTGATAATAGGATGTATTGACTGTTGATGATGATTCAAGGTTATTTATTTTTGGCTAAGTAGTATTTTCCCTTTTCTTAGAATGGAGAGGTTAATATTTTCTCTGTATTGAGATTTTACTAAGGCTGTTACCTCATTCCAGGTGGAAGTTCTCTTGTATTGTAGTAATTGTTGTGTCTTTCCCTGCGCCCTCCCCACCTTTTCCTATTTTATTTTGTTGTTTAGATATGTGTCTATAAGATTTGTTTCTTTGTCCTACGTTGATACTTGTATAAGTTTTTTGTTAATAAAGATATTTATATATAAAAAAAGAGCCATTGACACTTCCACACTAACATTTAGGTTTTCTTCCCTTTACTAATTTATGCATGCCTGTGAAACTATAATCTATTACATGTTTAAATGGAGTTTAATGAATTATTACAGTTGTGGACTAATCTTTTGTTTTGTATGGTATTAATACACATTCTAATAGTAAAAACTAAGCTTGACAACTGTTTGAGAGAAATATTTTCACTGTCTTAATCATGAAATAACAGAATGAAACTAAAATTTAGGATATACTGAAAACATATATTTGGCTTGGACCAATATGTATTACTATGGAATTTGACTGTATATCCTGAGCCATTTCCGCACGAGGCTGTTATAGCGCTATGATTCCACTTTCAACTTCCTATGGAATCCTGGGCTTTGCAGTTTAGGGAGGGGGCTGGCCAGCGCCTCCCAAAACGGCAAACCCCAGGATTCCATAGGATGTTGAAAGTGGAATCATAGCGCTATAACACCTCGTGCGGAAATGGCCCTTGTCAAGGACTGTAACTATGGTTGTGTTTTAGAGGGGCAGGATTAAACCACAGTCTTGCTAAGAAGAGAGCCAGTGTGGTGTAGTGGTTTGAGAGCATTGGATTATGACTCTGGAGCCCATGGTTCAAATTCCCACTTCGACATACAAACCCACTAGGTGATTTTGAGCATGTCACACTTTCTTAGAGGAAGGCAAAGGCAACTTTCCTCTGAAAAAATCATGACAAGAAATCGCCATAACAGGTTCCCAATAAGTTAAACTGTCCGACTTACTGGGCAGCACATTTGTGGCTTGGGTGCTGCTGTCTCCACTGCATCTGTTCAGTTGATCCTGCCATGCAGCTTCCCAGCCATGTGCTCGGTCCTGCTGGGTACTTCCTTATACCCAGCAGCCTTTGTGCAGCTGGGGAAAGCTCCCAGCAATCAGTTCAAACCTGCTAGTTTGAATTGATTGGCTGCTTCAGCCCAGGCCAGAGCTTCAGGAAGTTTTCCCTCTGGTCCAGGTATTTTGTATTTAGCTGGGCTCTCCTCTCCCCAGAGTTCAGTTCTTCTCTGCACATCATCCCTCTCACCCTGCTTCCTTTTCTCTTGTGGTATCCTGTGTACTGTAGTTAGGTTGTGTCTTTGCCTTTTATTGTCACAGCTTGTAAGGCACTTGGCATGGGTCCTGGATCCTGGCCTGCTATTTCCCCAGGTCTCTGGGTCCTGGGGATGGAGGTGGTTGCCAGAGGGCAGGATCGGCAGTGGGCACATGGCGTGGTTTGGATATCTGCATCTTTGAACTACTGTGGGTCAAGTGGCTCACACCTGACTCCAGGAGGTCCTGGCTTTGGGTTTTTGGTCTCATCAGTCAACAGATGGGCTGGCTGATGGTGGGATCCAGACCCATGTGCAAAACTCTGTTTTTGCTGCAGCCAATAAAGTTCTGGCCTATTTTTACCCAGCTTCAGTGTGCAGCCTGGTTTTTTCCTTGCACTACACCTCTCAGCCCTGAGCATGCAGTGTGCATTCATGTATGCACATACACAAAGTATTAAGGATGTAGCTTTATTTGCAAAGGGTAGAGAATTCAGAAAACACCAGCTAGACCATTTAGGAATGCACACATCAGATGACAGTAAAGAGGCTCACTAGCCTATCTCTAAATACATTCCAAAATCATGAACCTCAGGATTTTGGAACTAAACTAAGAAAATGTATGTTGCAATGAAGACAACATTGAGTTGTGAGGATAAAAGACTAGAGTAGACCCACTCTTACTGCCAAACCCAATAATTATTTCAGTGGGCTTAGTCAACCAATCAGGGAGCATAAGAGATCAAGCAGTCTAGCATCTTGGCGTAAGTGTTGACTCTTACAGACAAAGTCCCATGAGAAATTGAAAACAAGAAATAGCACAAGTGCTCTGTTAGAGTATGTTGCACTCTCTGGCAGTTAGAAAATGAATTCCTCAGGAAGACCCAGAAAGGAACATAATTCCTGTGTACCCATCATCATCATCACCACCACCACCACCACCACCACCATCACCATCTTCATATATATATCTTTTTCAGTCATAAAGTCTTAAAAATAACTTAAGCAAATATTTTTAGTCTTCCACTCCCTGTTCTCCAATCTATTATTTCCCTGTTGGTATCCTCTGAGTTTTTCTTGTCCAAGGAAACCCTATGAAATTCAGGCAAATATACGTATATGCACACATTCAGTTGGTATTCATGCTGGGAGGGAGAAAACTAGTCATCTTCCTCTGGTTGATGGAAAATATAACACTTCATAATACCAACACATCCTATTACAGTGGGTCCTCTATATATGTGGGGATTCGGTCCCAGGAACCCTTGTGTAAAACAGAAAACATGGATGCTCCATCCTATTATCATCAAAGGCTGCAGTGTGCGCCAGTGCAGATGTGCAGCTGGCACATCCATTGACAATTATTGGACATGAAGCTTCTCATTGTGATGAGGTCACACCAGCAGAGGGTGCACTGTACACGTACAAACATTGCACAGGTAGAGGGGTTTTATCCAAGTGTGTTAATTATGAAAGTACCATTGTGGAAGGAAAGTTTACAGTTACCACATTTCAGCATAGAACAGTAAAAACCAAAACAGAGGTGATGAGTTCCCTGTTTGTCAGCTAGGCTGAATTCTTATCATGCAGAAAAATTATACTGATATATGGAAATATTTCAATAGAAACTATCTCCTTGGTACCTTTGATTTCCCTAATCATGAATGCAAAGCTGAGCCAGAACCCGATACTCAGCTGGAGGCTGTCTGGAGCTTTCATTAGCTTCCTTGCCCCACTTGATGAGAAGTGCTGTATCCCTGAGCATAAGATACGAATGACCTTGAGTTATCCTGGAATGTTGTTAATGCTTTTTAAAAAAACAAAAACAAAACACCCAACAAACAAGAACTACTGGGCAACATGTGGTTGTTGCTGTTCTTATGTTCTCATCAGGTATCTTTGTGGAGTGAAGGTCAGAATGGGAAAGGCAGCAATGAATGAAACGGTGAATGTAAAATCAAATTGTTTTCTAGCCCTTTCATTTCTGCCTGCAAAATATTTTATATAACATGCCCCTCTCCATCAATGTGATCTGCACTGACACAAAGATGAAGTACGTTAACAAGGTAACACAAGCGATAATCAAGTATCCAGAAACGTTCACACAAAACAGAAAGCTTAAAAGCACATAAGTAATTGTTTGAGCCGTTGTTGTCATCACAGCAAGTGTAAAGTCAGACATAGTTTTTCACATTTAATGGTATAAGGTCTCCCTGCTGAAAACATGTACCAGATGCTGGATTTCCTCAAGGTTAAGTGTGATTATAGCACATACACACACAAAATACAGGCAGAGATTAAATTGCAAAATAACAAGATGTTCTCACAAGGTAGCATACTACTGTGATTATCTTCCCTATACATCTAAGATATGCTTCTGTTTTAAATTCTTTCTACAGAATATTCATTGGAAACTAGTATTTAAGGGAGTTCAATGAAATTCTTTTTGAACATTGATCTGTTTTTTGTAGTTGCCTAGAGGACAACCTGAAAGGGTTTCCCAGCATTATTTATCTGCCAGTTGTTTTAATTTTCATATTCACATACTCCACTGACCTGGAACAATTAATCAGTAAAAAATTATTCTGGTGTAACAGGTTAAGTGCAACCTGTTACATAATCAGATGTGGTTAATTTATACAGGAAAACATCTGATCACAGTTTCAAAACAGTATTCTTATTAAACCCGGAAAATGAGAGCGCATTTAATGCAGTTTCCAGATAAGTGGGACCAGTTACATTTGAAGGTCTAAGCTGTATGTTGGCAAGTGGAGAGAAAGGTCAGACCTAAGAAAATCAGAACTTATTGGGCAGGTGGGTGAGAATTACCAAGCTACTAATCACTGTTTTTCCTATAATGAATTTGGATAGGAATCTGTATCCAATTCAATGCTTTGATATTTTTCAATACTGTAGTTGAAATTGTTTGGCAAATGATATTCCTTATTTCCTATCACTTTTTTTTAAACCATAGTCACAATATTTTGCACATGATATTAAACCATGGTTTGGTGTAGAAGTGAGCAAGATGTGGCTCAGTGCCACATGCAGCCCTCCCACACTCCCCCCCCCATTACCTATGACACTACAGTTTCCTTCCTTCTCTTCCCTTCCCTTCATCTTAGGAAGAAAAAGCAGGCACTACTTTGATGTCTCACAGAGCTCTGGTACAGTAGAATGATCTACATTCTTTGTATACCATAGAAAGCTTCTACAGCTGCCACTGAATTTTGGCTGCCCCCTGACATAGAGCTAAGGGGAGGGGGCAAAATGAGGGCATCTACCCAAATAAGAATTCTGCCAACTATTGAAATTTTCCTTTAGTCCCCAAATTTCTAGCACTGAAGTAACTTAAAACTCCAGTTAAGCAATTAAAAGTAAAGTTTATGCATCCAAAGAAAAGGGGCAGGAAACAGTACCCAGGGAGTCTAAATTCAACAAAATAAGAGTTATAGGTTCAATTTGCAGTGTATTACTATCTGCAACAGTAAAAATTTGGGGGCTGAAGGAAACTTTTTTGGAGAATAGAGTTCTCATTGGGGGCAATGTCATCAACTGTTTCTATAACTACAGCCCTGGGTGCCACCCTTAAATCTGGAAGCAGTTCCTCCAGACATGAGGCTGCTCTTGAGAGAGTATGGGAGATCAGTGTGACTTTCTAGCCCCAGTGCAATGCTCACTCATGGTTTAGACAAAAAACCTCTAGGTTTCTGCACTCTTCACTTTCTCTTCAGCCTTGGTTGCAATGAGAAAATGAGAAAATGTTGCTTCCATTTCAATCTGTTGTGACACTCAAACCAGTCTGACTTTAGTTAGCCTTAACGATTGTTAGCAGAAAACAAGACACAGAAAACAACAGAAAACAAACTAGCCAGACTATGCCAGTCTGATCCTCTCTATCCTCAGTTTTTTGTGTAATATCACATACAGATAAAATGGATATGCACATGTTCTCACTACTCTTGTGGATTTTGGATCTTGTTTTAATCACTGCTAGTGCAAGCTTCCTTCCCAGCTCTTTCTCCTACCCTTGTTACAAGCAGCCCTTGTCCTTTAATTCACTCTTTCCTTACCCTCTCTAGTCCCAGTGTATCATGGATTTGTAGTTATAATTATTTCATGAAACACTTGGGTACCAGGAAATGTCTATGCTGTATGTTTATAATTTGACAGTTGGTATAATACCTGTATCTGGAGACGTATAATTTTAGTGATGCACATCTGTTGGTTACTCTGTGAATTCTAGAGAAAACATATTAACCAATTAATGTATGCAAAAGCCTTTGAAGATGTAAAGCCCTGTTAAAGAGCTGAGGGATACTAGCAACTAAGCAACATGCATTTTATTAACTTATATTGCTAAATATTTTTAGTAGTAGTCTCTTTAATGTACACAGCTGAATTTATATGAGAATAGAAAAAAAAACTCTAATAAGTTTATAGATGGAAGGAAAAGGAAGCCTAACATTTAGTATGTGAAAGCCATTCTTCATCACACTATAATGTTTTTAGGCAGGGTCACATGTCAGACCTAGAATTTTCAATAGCTCCATTCTTAATAACCAGTCTGTGAACTGCATGTTCTTGTCAGGGGTGCATTTGCATAAAACCGCATGTGCTATAACACTTTCATTTACCCAATCAAATATATGGAAATCTGGTATGTCAATGTAAGTGTTGACTTATGAAATTCCCCTAGGTTCAATTGGTTGATGCTGTTTGGAACTAAGAATTGGGTTTAAGCCTTAGTTCTTGGATTTAAGCTGCACTTCTATGGTGCTAGCAATACCTCCCAGAGAAAATAAGGAAAAGAGGGACTCCCTGTCCAAGGCCTTTGATGATGCTCTAACTCCTTGGTGGAAGACCTAATGTCAGGTCCCTTCCTTTAGACCTCTCCACCACCACATCTCATCTCTGTCAGAGCTTCAACATCAGGGAGAGACAAAGGGGGATGTATCATGGGTATGATGATGGGCAAGGAAGAAAAGGATCTGGGTCTGATGAAGCTGCGGTCCTGTTGTCCCTGTCATGAAGAGAAGCGTCTAACGTAATTCCTTAACCTTAAAGCAGTGGGACGTTCTTTATCCTCAACTTCACCGCCACATCGTTTGGGATAAAACAAGCCCTATGAAAAAAAGGAAGGAGCTGAACATTGATTTCACCAACACTTCTATGCTGCTGGCAAGAGTCTGGCAACACTTTGAACATACTGGAAACTCAGGTGTAGTCCTTCTCCCCCCCCCCGTTTTAGGACTAATCATATTGAATACAAATAATATAATATTAATACATTATTATATAATGATATTTTCCTTGATGCACCTTCGGTTAGAAAGTGCTCCCTGGCTTTCATTTAAACAAAAATTTCCACCATCGAGGCCTGAAATCATGGTTGCCTTTATTTTTCCAAATTACCATCAACAGGCTTTCTTAGTGCTTTAGAATGAGTTGGCAGATTGCAGAAATCACTGTGAAGTGTTATAGACCTGACTGATTAATTCGTTCCTGTTTATTCTAGAGCAAAAGGGACTCGGTCCCTTACTGCTGGGACTAGTGGCTTTGATGTCAGCGTATTGGTGTATCAACTTTGGATTTTAGCCCAAAGTCTAAGGGAGCTATCTGAGATTCTGAACCTTTTAGGGTTCACAACCTTGGAGAGTTCCATTAAAGTCTGAATTAAAACCAATAGTGGATTTACCATTTCACTTTGAAGCCATCTTGGTAGAATTAGCACATATTTTTAAGGGACTGGACAAGACCCGTCTGGCTAGTTTGATTATAAATACCCCTCTTCTATTATATAACAGTGATGTTGTACACAGTGGGATCATTATTGTTTTGTATTTTCTAAGACAAGGGTTTTTAAAGGATATAATAATGCAGAACAAAATGTTCATTAGGTGAAGGCAAGTTTGTACTGCAACACAGAGTGCATAATATACAATATGGACAATATATGCAATGTATGTACTGATGGGTTAGATGGTGTACCACCAGCCTCACCCAATGTTTGGAAGGTTGCTTTGAAACAGTAATTAGAATAAGGATGATTGTGTCTGTATGTCTGATGACTTAATTTTGTTTTAATATTTTAAAGTTTATTTTAATGAAAATCATTAACTTAAAAAATAAAAACCCAATAATTAGTTAAATTTATAGTACCAAGTCACCCTACAATTAGTTACTATTGTTTTTATTTTAAGGAAAATAATAAAACCAAAAGTACCCATGTCAACATTTACAGGCAGGCAATGTCTTTGTTAGGATCAGCTTCAGTTGATGCAGAAATCTTTGCTTTCTCAAACTGTATATTTGAATATTATTAATTTATTAAAAATAAAAACTCACTGTGAGATTTCAGAATTCTCCTCATCAGGGATATTGTCAGATTTGAAGCATCCCACTACTTGAGTAAATGAATAACACAGAACAATTTGTGAAGTTGCGTCTTCCATTTTCAGAAAAGAATCAGGGATTGAAAAATAGTGGAAGGTCAGAATACAAATGTGGTTAAATAAGTTACATTCATGTTTGCAAAATCAGAAAGCTTCTCTTTGTATTTAATAGTATAGGGTAGGGTAAGGGCTCATTTGGCCAGGAATGCCTTTCACCCTTGTTACTATATAATAGATGCATATGGTCCTTTGCTATCATTCAGTACAAAGATAATGTTTTATGCTGTTTATATCTGGAAAATGCATAGCTTGAGAAAGGATTTACAGAAGGTGAGGTGGAAGCACTACATGCCAAAGAGGGGAAAAACTGATTCATGTGTTATAAATATTTGTTTATACCTTCTCAGCCCACCAGAACTTCCCTGTCAGGGTACCTTAAGATAGATTAAAGGCATTATTTATAAACAGATTAGAATCTATTTTTTAGAAAAAGTTTTAAGACCACATGGAAATAGTATGGTTTTAGACACTGACTGACAGTTCAGCAAAGATCAAGCCGAACTTGCTTCTCTCAGGATAGAGTTTTACAACTGAAGTGGTGCTACAGAGAAAGTCTTGCCTGGTGTACTCATCACCCTCATCACACAGGCTCTCACAATTAGCATCGATGATTGGGGATGATAGACATTGTTGGAATTTTAAAACTGCATTATCCTACATCACTTTAAAAAATATTTTACAACTAAATATGCTTGGTGTCTCACAATTGCTGGATATACTTATATTTCAGAATGGTATAAAGAAGGAGAACACAGACTCTATACTTCTTAAATAATGAAATGTCTATGTTCCAGAGATGTAACTTAATCATCGAACATGACAATGCTAGTTAGTGGGTAATATTACTCTGATGTAACCAGAACAACTGTCTTGGGGCACTTTGAAGACAAATAAATTCATTGTGGGATAAACTTCTACAGGCTTCTAATGGAGTGAAATCCGTACTTGTAAACCAAGCATATAAATTATATTAAACAAATAGGCTCATTCACTTTTAGGGTAAAGGTATGGATGCTTCCTGATATTATGGTTGCCTTCATAGATAACTTTGTGGGAATGTCTATTACCAAATTGCAATAACTTTTGGAAGCCTTTGGAAAGAAGGTGCTATAATCTGGGCCAGGCTACTGGTCTACCTACCACAGTATTATTTACAAAGTAGAACTCATATTGACTGGAAATGAAAGTCCAGGGTAGATTGTAATGTATAAATGGCAGTTAACATTCACTGAAGAAATGATCTCTGTCACAAGCATCAAAACATTATCGGGCATAGAGTCATTGACTAGTAAGGCGCTCAGCCCCTTGCCAGTGCAGGAATTCATAGCTGAAGCACCTCTGACAGATGTCTACCCAGGTTCTCTTTAAAAAGCTGGAGCAAAGGAGAGCCCACCATTTTTCAGGGCAACCTGTCTACCACTAAGCAGCTCTAATGTTTAGTTAGAATTTCCTTTCTTGTCTTTTGCACCCATTGGTACTGGCCACGTCCTCAGCAGCAGCAGAAAAGAAGCTTGCATAATCCTTCACATGAAAGCCCATCAGAAATACAAAGACAGCTATCATATCACCTCCCAGTGTACCCCATCCTAAACATGCCAGAAGGTGGAAGAGGCCACAAGGGGATCAAATATTCTAGATCTGGTCTTGACCAACAGGGATGACCTTGTGAATGAGGTAGAAGTGGTTGGATCTTTAGGGGGAGTGACCATGCCCTGTTGGAATTTAGCATTCAGTGGGAAGGAGAAGATAAGGGTAGCCAGACACTCGTCTTAGATTTTAAAAAAGCCGACTTCTGTAAACTTAGGGAGCTGCTGGCTGGAATTCCGTGGTCAGGAATAGTGAAAGGGAAAGGAGTTCAGGAGGCATGGGAGTTCCTTAAAAAGGAGATACTGACGGCACAGTCTAAAACTGTGCCAATAAGGAGGAAAAATGGAAGGCATCTGAAGAAACCAGAATGGTTGACTAAAGAACTCTCAGCTGAGCTAAGAGTTAAGAGAAACACGTATAGGAAATGGAAGAAGGGGAAACCACCAAAGAAGAATTTAAGCAAGTAGCTAGGAGATGTAGGGAGGAGGTCAGAAAGGCTAAAGCACAGAACGAACTTAGGCTGGCCAGAGACATTAAAAACAATAAAAAGGGTTTTTTTAAATATGTCCGCAGCAAAAGGAAAAAGAAGGAGACAGTAGGGTCGCTACGCAGAGAAGATGGCGAATTACTCACAGGGGGGAGAGAAAAGGCAGAGCTACTTAACACCTTCTTTGCCTCCGTATTTTCCCAGAAGGATACAAGCACTCAACCTGGCGGTAGGGGAGCAGGGGAGGAAGCAGAGGAAATGAGGCACTTAATAAGTAGAGAGGTGGTACAGGAATACCTGGCCGCATTGGATGAATTCAAGTCTCCAGGGCCAGATGAATTGCATCCTAGGATATTAAAAGAGCTGGCAGAGGTCATTTCGGAACCGCTTGCTATAATTTTTGAGAAATCTTGGAGGACAGGAGAAGTTCCAGCAGATTGGAAGAGAGCAAATGTTATTCCCATCTTCAAGAAGGGAAAAAAAGAGGACCCAAATAATTATCGCCCAGTCAGCCTGACATCGGTACCCGGAAAGATCCTGGAGCAGATCATTAAGCGTTCAGTTTCTAATCATTTAGAAAACAACGCAATAATCACGAGAAGTCAACATGGATTTCTCAAAAATAAGTCATGCCAGACTAATCTGATCTCTTTTTATGATAGAGTTACTAGCTTGATAGATGAAGGGAATGCTGTGGATGTAGCATATCTCGATTTCAGTAAGGCCTTTGACAAAGTTCCCCATGACATTCTTGCATCGAAGCTAGTAAAATGTGGGCTAGACAGGGCTACTGTTAATTGGATATGTAATTGGTTGACCGACCGAACCCAACGGGTGATCACGGATGGCTGCTTTTCATCCTGGAGAGAAGTGACTAGTGGGGTGCCACAAGGTTCTGTCCTGGGCCCAGTGCTGTTCAATATTTTTATCAATGACTTAGATGAAGGAATAGAGGGCATGCTCATCAAATTTGCAGATGACACCAAATTGGGAGGGGTTGCTAATATGCCAGAGGACAGGATCAAAATTCAAAATGACCTGGATAGATTGGAGAGCTGGGCCAGGGCGAACAAAATGAAATTCAACAGAGAGAAATGTAAGGTCCTACACTTAGGCAGAAATAATGGAATCCACAAATATAGGATGGGGGACACGTGGCTGGATAGCAGTACGTGTGAAAGGGATCTAGGAGTCTTCATAGACCACAAGCTGAACATGAGTCAGCAGTGTGATGCGGCAGCCAAGAAAGCCAATGCAATTCTCGGCTGCATCAACAGGAGTATGGTGTCTAGATCGAGGGAGGTACTGGTACCACTCTACTCTGCTTTGGTTAGACCCCATCTTGAATACTGTGTCCAGTTCTGGGCACCCCAATTCAAGAAGGATATTGACAAGCTGGAGCAAGTCCAGAGGAGGGTGACCAAAATGGTGAGAGGCCTGGAAAACATGCCCTATGAGGATAGACTGAGAGAGCTGGGTATGTTTAGTCTGCAGAAAAGGAGGTTAAGAGGGGACATGATAGCCATGTTTAAATATTTGAAGGGATGCCACGTAGAGGAAGGAGGGGGCTTGTTTTCTGCTGCTCCAGAAACCAGGACAAGGAGCAATGGATTCAAGCTGCAGGAAAGGAGATTCCACCTGAACCTCAGGAAGAACTTCCTGACAGTCAGGGCTGTCCGGCAGTGGAATCTGCTGCCTCGGAGAGTAGTGGAGTCTCCTACCTTGGAGGTTTTTAAGCAGAGGCTGATGGCCATCTGTCGGGAGTGCTTTGAGGGTGTTCCTGCATGACAGGGAGTTGGACTGGATGGCCCGTGTGGTCTCTTCCAACTCTACATTTCTATGATTCTATGATTCTATGCCCAGATTCCTAAACCGTTCCTTACAGGACTTGGCTTCCAGGCCTTTTGTTATCTTCATCATCCTTCTTTTGTCCTCCAGCTTGTTGATAGCCTTCTTGAACTGTCATGCCCAGAACTAGACACAGTAGTCCATTGTACTGGCTTTTTTGCTACTACATCACACTATTGACTCATGTTATGCTTCTGGTCTACCAAGAATCCTACATCCCTTTCGTGGGTACTACTGTCAGGCCTAGGTATCACCCACCACATATTTGTACATCTGATTTTTCCTGCCTAATTAGGATTGCCAGATTGAAAACTGGAGAGTGTTCCATTAATGGTTGGTAGAAGAGGGAATTCTAACAGATGTTGCTTGCTATCTGTTACATGACAAGCAGGATCTGCTGATATTCCCTCTCCTACACAAACATTAAAGATATAGCATCCCTCTCCAGTTTTCACCTTGGGAACTCTGTGTCTAATGTAGAATCTTACATTTTTATCTCTTTGAATAAATTTTCTAGGTTTTGATCCAGTTCTGCAGTCCATTAAAGTCATTTTGATACTGTCTTCTGGGGTATTACCCATCTACCTTCACCTCCAGCTTAGTGTCATTAGTCTTCTGTCCACATCATTTATAAAGATTGAAAAACACCAGATTCAGAACAGTAACTACAAATTCATGTAACACAGTAGCATAATAATGATCAAGTCTTTTTGCCTGGCAGTGTCATCTTTTGAGTCACCTTGTTTGTTTGTTTGTTTGTTTGTTTCAGTTTGCTTCTTTGAATTTAGCAGCAGTAACACCCAGAGATTTAGCAGGGGAAGTGTTGCATAGCTACATGAAGACAATGTAGAACTTACCAGTGAGGAGTGGTAGTGAGTGCCATGCTGATCTACAGAAAGTGAGAATAAGATCACAGTCAACAAACTTGTTCCTTCTCAAAACCATCATTTTGGCCTCACCATTAAGCTGGTGTGTGTGTGTGTGTGTGTGGATATCATGCAGACATCCTGATGTGAATGGGCTGTAGCTCTCAGCAGCCATAGGCAGGACAAACAATGGTGAGCAATTTTGGGAGTTTCAGTCCAACAACATCTGGAGGGTCTCATGATTTCCACTCCTGCATAAAGCAGAAGGAGCTGGTTGCCTCAAATGGCATTTGCCAGGAAGCAGTGGTAGAGAAGAGGCAGAAAACCAGAGAAAGCTATGGGCTCTGCAGCCTGGCCTGTACTTCTAAACTAGCTTTCTACTTCCAAATGGAGAACAGTTTGTCACCATCAGGGTTGAGGAAAGGATTCCCCTGCTGGTCCTGTTGGCTTTTGTATGTGGCATGGGAGAGCAGACAACATTTTCTTCTTTGCCTTACACAGCAAAAAAACAACAACCCTTAGTTTGACTAAGTACTGGCAAAGACCCCTTTAGTCATTCTCTACATTTCTTTACTGTTGCTATATGTTCAAGTGTTAGATTCTGGTCCAGAGAGGATGTTCAAGACTCAAGGTGAGGGGGAGAGGAGGAGGAGAAGGAGGAAAGATGGTTACATCTTGCCTTAGCAGTCAAGCATCTGACAACAGCAGCGAGAGGTTCATAACATCAACTTTTTTATGGACCACAGGTCTCTGAATCCACAAGCTAGCATAGTCACTGGCCATTAGATGGTAGTGAAGAAGGTGAGACTCATAATTTCTCTTCCCTCCCCTTGTCTGTGTGTGTTTATGTGTGTGTGGAAGGGAATCTGAGTATTTAATTTACTGTGCAGTTAATAAATGGTTGCTAAAACCTATTTATTAGGAGAAACAAGTACAATATAATGAAACAGAGTGGGATATGACAATTATAATTGAGGAGTACAGATAGTATTAATTACTTTGCTATTTATTGTTTTTCAAGATGCTAAGACATCTTTACGCAACCATTCCTGCCCCACCTCAGATATTTTGGACTTAAATTCTACCAGTTAGCTTGACTAATGATCAAGAATACTGGGAACTGTAATCCAGAACTTTTGCAGGAAACCAAATCAGTGAAGGCTATGCTAAGTGCTATGAAAATGAAGTGTTTTATCTTCTGAAAAAGTTGGTATTTTGGTTTCTTATTTTTTTTTCATTCCTACTGTGGGCTATCTCTAATACTGGACTTTTGCTTGTGTAACAATAGTTTATGTAAGAAAGGTGGAGATGGAGTGGGAGGACAATATCCTCTTCCTGGTGTAGGACCTTTATTACCTCCAAAAACTACTCTTGAGGACTGGAAGGTTCTCTTGAGGCATATTTTCAGTGTTTGGCATGTGTGCAAAATTCCTGACACTACTTTGAATGTCACATTGGATCTAAGTCTGTCCTTCCTTCTCTTCTTTTTCAGAAGACAAAATATTATTTTTTAGTGTAAATGTGGGGAAAACTAACACACACACACATACAAAATACCATACAGCACAAAAGTATTGCTTACCTTAAAAAAAATTATTCCTGATGGGCTCTTTGTTTTATATTTCAGAGCACTGAGCCCATGGCTGTTTTTGCCGGTGCTCCTCTCTGTGTAGCGATGCCTGTCAACATCCACCAGAGAGCAGAGCAGCTCTTAAGACCTGAGCCTTTTATGCTTTGGAAATCAATGGAGACAGCTACACAGCCAGATCCTGGCCAAACAACATGGATTGCAGTTCATTTCAAAGGTCAGCGCATATTTAAACTTGCTTCATTACTTCCACCTTTATGCCTGAGATTTTCATTTTTTGAAAATCAGTTTACCTAGGTTCCTTTAGAGACAGAAAAAAAATGAAAGTGCTGAGTCCTATTTTCATTTGGAGATATCAAGCTTTTTATCAAATTATAGTGGTGGCGTTTCAGAATATTTCATATCTGATCAGAAGGAAAATCCAAAAATAATTTTCTCTTTATTCAGGAGTCTTTCAGGCAGTAGGACTGTTTTATTTATTACTTGATATCTGTGCACTAGTCAATCATTTTTGAATTCAGACTAGAAAATAGAATTTTTATTTTTTAACAGTCTAAATAAATAAATAAATAAATCTTAAGAGGTGTAGTATTGAAATGCTGTAGGTTGTATTTCTAAGCATAAAACTACAGCTTTGCTTCTCAGTCTTGCCAAGCACCTAATGTTGGTTTCAACCACAATAGTGGATAATGAAGCTGTATTTTTAAGCAAAGCACCTTGCATTAGTTAATTATGGGCACCATACCTCCTGTGTATTTGTACAGCAACATTTATCTTTTAGCTTTCAGACTCCTGACTGCTTTGCAGCATTCAGAACACTTCTATGTAGCTTTGCACCAAAGCATTTTTCCCCCATTTGTGCCTCAAATATGTATGCAGAACATTTTTTTTTAAAAAAAGTTGTTGATGCTTCGTCTGAATATGACCCGAAAGAATGGATCGTCTCTTTTGTTTATTAACCCAAGAGGTCCGATGCACTGCTATATAACTCAGAAGCATTTACTGGAGGAGAAATAGGGACTTCAGGGACCTAATTTCAGATCTTGCAGTCCTTTTGTTTTCTATGAATGTATGAAACAAACCTAAACATAAGTCTTCAAGTAGTAATTTCCCCTTCTGTGATTACCTTCCCTTGGACGTGTTCGGTGACCATTGCTTTCTTCAGTAAATTAATCCCCACAGGCCTCCTTTCAGAATTCTCATCTCTCATGCCTCTTATTGGACCCTGCATTAAGAACATGATGAGAAAGAAGCTATCTCTGTAATAGGGGGGAAATGTAGTACTGACAGTCTCTTCATTCTACTGTTCATTGTAGAGAAGTTCTAGGCCAGAGTCTAGAGTAATAGTACTGATACTGGAAGGCTGTTGCTTTGTGTTATATCCTATACCCTCACCAGAGTACATTCAACACAAAGGCCCTTTCCACACGGGGTTAAAAAAACGGTGTAGAGCGACCTCCATGGAGGTCGTCTACACCGTAACATGGATTGGGGCGGACTACGTTTGTGTACTTCCACACCCCAATCCACACAGGGGCGACTGGAAGTGGCGCCGCCCTGTGCTTTTTGAAAACCACTTGTTTTGTGGTTTTTAAAAGGCACGGGACGTGCAGCCCCGTCCAGCCCCGTCGCAGTGCCGGTATGGATCTGCAGGCGTGCGCAAGAGTGTGCCTGCAGATCGCGCGGGGGCGGGATTTCTGGCTGGCGAGCTTCTCCGACTGGCGTAGAGCCTCCGCCAGTGGAAAGCCGCCATTTTGGGCGCTGCCGGACGCTGCGGACACCGCCGAGTGTGGAGCGGCGAAACGGGCTGCTCCATGCGGCAACGGAATAAGGTAAGCCCCGTTTCCGCGTGGAGCAGCCCGTTTCTGTACCCACGTGTGGAAAGGGCCAAAGATGCCATTTTCAACTGTCTCCATGTGCTGTTCTTAATGGATGTTCCTCCTTCATACACAGTGAAGAGGAGAGTACCACAGATATCTGAGGAAACTTTTTCTACTTTTATTTGGACCATTAGTTGGAAATAAATTAGCATATTCCTGGGAATTTCTCTCCCTTTTGAGGGATGTACAACTATTGGCTAACCAGGAATGCCACTATGTGATGTTCCTTCTGGGAAGTTTGTCTGAGCTTTTCTGTGAGGGGAAAAAAAAAAAGTATTCTGGCAACATCTATTTAACTATGCATTACAATAGCGATTCAGCAATTCAAGCCTGCACCACATTTGATGAATAATAGGGCCAGAGCAGTTTGGATTGCTACACCAGTATTATTTTTTGTTAATAAGGAAGACCTTCAAAATGATAACATTCAAGAAAAAGGGTGTCCTTAGCTCCTGTTTTAAACATGGTGCTGGCATGAAGGTAAATGAATTTACTAAGTAACAGCATATCAGCAAATCATATCAGTCCCTGTTAAAAAAGGTGCTATAGTATAGCAGACAGTTTCTCATTTTATGCAAGCTTTATCTTGTTCAAAGCCCTGTTATTCTAAAGCTATGTGCACCTCAGAAAATGGAGTAGAGAAAAGTGGAAGCTAAAATATTACTAGTTCCTCAATAATATCACTGTCTTCATGGCTTTCGGCTTGTTGTATAAGCACTGGTTGCCTTCCTTAGTATTCTTATTTCAAATATGAAGCAGCAGCCGTTGTGGAATTGAGGGCTTATGGACTTTAAGCTGCTAGGAGCACTGATGCCGCCTTAAAGATTCAAATATGATTAAGCTTACTTTTTTCCCCCCCAAATTTCTTGTGGGCTTCCAAGAAGCTTACTCTGTATGTACTACAGGATGATGCTAGAACATGTCATTGACAAAATACCAGAAAAAAGATTTGGTGAAGTTGCTATAGTTAAAAAGCCTTGCTGTTAGAGCTAGGAGAATTTAACTGTTTGGGTTTTTTTAGGCTACACACATTCAGATAAGTGTCAATATTAGTATGCAGTGTGAATTGTTCATAATTTCTGAGAAAACTGGAGTGGGGGATGTATCTTAATCTGATTCAAGAACAACAGAAACCCCCCCCCCATTAGCTTAAAATGATAGGCTGAAAATTTTGGGTATATTATACAGATGGAAGAGTGGGAATGTATATGGACAAAAGGTTTAAAACTTGCTTTACAAGATTGTTGCAGTATACAATCACTGGAAGGAGACTGATGTGCACAGAAATGGAAAGACTTGGTAATACTGACTGCAGATAAGTGGATGGCAAAAGTGGTGGACTTGGCTGAGATGGACAGATTGAGCGTTTTAATTCAGGATGGGTCTTCAGAAGATTTCTGGAAGAATGGATGCTCTTTGTCAACTTTTTGAGGAAAGATAAAGATGATGGAATTGTTGTTCGATATGACTATTAGTAATTTAGTGATAATAGAAAGAAGTGTGTAGTCTAGTAGGGAAATTAGAGAGGTTGAGATAAGGATGTTACAGATAACTGTTGATATGCAGATGTGTAGTACCTTTCTTCTTTCTTTCTTTGCTTACTAGAAGATATTTTGTAATTTTAGTTATAGATAATGTTGTTTATTCCTCTTTGCTTTTGTTCTTGTTTCTTAAAACTTAATATTTTTTTAACAAAAGAACAACAGAAAACATAAAAAAGTTCTGCTAATGTCTGACAGACTATTTAGACCTTAGTAATTGATGAAGGGCGGTATTCATAACCAAGAGATGTAAGAGGAAACAGCAATGATGCAGATAGTCTACATTGTGACTTTGTTAACTCAGGACTGGGGAAGATATGGCCTTCCAGATGTTCTTGGCCTGCAGATCCCATAATCTCTCACCAGTGGGAATGTTGTCTAAAGCTGATGGTAATTGTAGTCCTACAGAATCATGCAGGACATGTATTTCCCACCCTTATGACAACTGGTGCAAAGGCAACAGAAAAAAACAAACTCAAGTGCTATTTGTAGAACTAATGATTCTCCTGTTTTCTGCTAATGATGATTTTCTGCTCCCTGGTGTTTCCCTTTCTCTGCCTACTGGATGGTCCAGGGTGACTGGTTAGCTATAATTTTGTACCCTTTTGAATTGTAAGAAGACAATTAAAATCAGAGGAGGAGGATTTTCTACAGCCTGAAGCTGGGACTTCCCCTTTTTGAGAATGAGGGCGCTACATGTCCTCCATGTGCTAAGTGGCAGTCTGTAGTTGGGATTCTATTGTCTATAAAATACCACTTCCAGCTACATGTTTTATTTCAAATGCAGTAGAAATGGATTACTATGTTCATCTTTACTTTTACTCTTCACCTCTGAAGGAGTGCATATATTGTACTTAGTACTGATTGCATCCTAGCAGGGGCTGGTCTAATTAAATTTGTATAACTTTTCTTATTGTCCATGGAAACACTGCAACATACTGAACAGAGAGGGGTACATTATGACCCAATTTTTCTGCCCCTCCCCTTCCACTGTGTTATTTAATGGCCCTTTCCGCACCTTACCTTTTTTCAGCACTGGGGTGGGGGGATTGCGCGAGCTGCCTCCGACAAAAGGCTCTCGTGTCCCTGTCGCTTCATCTCCGCATGAGCTGCCTGCTTGTGCGAGAGCCCCGTCTCTTCTTTCCGCAGTGCAGCCTGGGAGTTTCCCAGGCTGCACTGGGGCAGGAAGCATGACCGGCGTGGCTCTGAAGGCTCCGCACGCCAGGTAAGTGCACGCGGGGCCCGGGAGCAATGCATGATCACGCACCATTTTTGGCTTCCAGCTGAAAATGAAAAGGTGCATTATCAGTGCCTGCCGGCCCCTGGAGCATCGTGTGATTGTGAGTGCGTTGTGCAGATCACTTCTCGATGCTCCAGGCACCCTTTTGCATGGCAAATGCCGTGCGGAAAGGGCCAATATCCAGCTCGAAGAGTAATGCTGGAGATATCAAAGGCTTGCTTGTGGTGGTGATATTTTTGTTGGACACTCCTTTAGGAATGGACCAAAATGGCTACCTATTTTTTTTTCTTTGAATAAGAACCAAGAAGCAGATACGAACTCTGAAATGCACATCTCTTATGGCAAGGAGTTTGAAGGCCAAACTGCATGTGAGACTATGTGCTAGAGAAGTTTAATTCTTTCTGACCCTGCAATGATAATCTCTTTGAAGCTGTTCTTTATCATTCAAGACACAGGTGCAGAATATTTGGCTGTCCATCTGTTTTGGCTTCCCTCTAGCATTTGCCCTATGTGACATAGCCAAAGTGGGAATTGTAGTGCAAATTATCTGAAGAGCCAAAGAATTCCCAAACCTGGTTCTAGAGATGCTTCCAGTGGAAGATTTATTTTGAATGAAATGTGAATATAGAGGTAATTTTTGTCATCAGAGAGATTGCAAAGAAAGAGTTAAAAATTTTACTCATCATTTCAGAGCTGCTCAGGTTTCTCTGTGGCTGCTATTTCCCTAAAAAGAATATATACAACTAATGTCAATTCTATATTGACCCTAAATAACACTAGGAAAAAAAGCTCTGAAATTGGTAGGTATGTAGTGAAAGCATCAAAGATCATTCCATGTTAAAAACTAGTAGATTTATTTTGGTATATGTTTTATGGACTGTAGTCTACACTTGCTATAAGAATGATTGCTGCAGCCATGAAGAACTATTTAACACTTGACAATTACATACAAAAAAGGGGGAACTTTGAAAAAAAAGTGTCATGGGTCATAGAAGATGTTAATTAGATTCTAAACTGTAACCTTGCCACAGAAAACTGAATTTCCTTGTCACTTTATTTTAACAGAGTACATCAGACTGCTGTGGTTCTAATCATATACCACACATTATTAACTCCATACAGCTGTTCAGCTGCTCTTCAACAGGTAAAAGAGATTGTAACTTCTTTATTGAGAAGATCTATTGATCAGAAATACAAACAAACAAAAAGTTATAGTTCAGTTTCACAAGTTATTATTATTTATAGGGCTTGTTTAAAAAAATAAAAAAATGAAAGTGAATTTTCCCATTATTGATCTTAATAAGGAGACTGTTTTGACCATCTTTTATGGAGACATATTGAAAAGGGGGAAAAAACCATGGCGAGACAGGCCACTAAAGCCCACTGGATTAGGTCATATACCACATCAATGTGAGACGTTATGTTCATACTAGTTATTTTTGCCTCCTTTTCTAATTGCCAATTATCTTAGGAGTGCAGAAGCAAAGGGAAGCATGCTTGAGCCCCATCAATCAGCCAGAGGAAAAAGAGTTGTTCAGTGTGGGGCTACAAAAGAGAGACTGACAGTAAGGGGTGTGCTGGCTTCTGGGTACTGTTTCTTGTTGCTTGTAACCTGCTTTGAGACTGAAAGGTCAGATATTGGGGTATAAAATCTCTTGATCTCAATTTCATTGAGTTTCATTGTCTTTGTTCCATGCTGTATTGCAAGACTATGACCTTTTTCGCACCTTAGCTTTTTGCAGTGCTGGGGTGCGGGGTTCGCGCGAGCAGCCTCCAGAGAGAGGCTTTCGCATCAGGGGTCCTTCAGCTCCACGTGGGTTTCCTGCTCGCACAAGAGCCCCGCATCTTCCTTTCACAGTGCAGCCTGGGACCTTCCCAGCCTGCACTGGACAGGAAGCATGACTGGCCCGGCTCCTGAGGCTCCGCAAGCCAGGTAAGTGCGCACAGGGCCCCGGAGTGATGTGTGACCGCACAGCATTTTCAGCTTCAAGCCAAAAATGAAAAAATGCATGTGCGATCTGTGTCAGGCCCTTGAGCATTGCGCAAATGTGAGTGCATTGTGTGGACCTCTCCTCACACGTGCGCGACACTCAAGGAGCCCTTTTGCATCGGAAATGCCGTGCGAAAAGGGCCTATGATTTCTTCCCATAGTGGGATTCCCACACATTTAAAATCATATGTGTATTGATTTGTGATTTATTCGGTTTTCTCTAGCAAGTAAAGAATATTTGCTTTCCTATCTTTCTATTGATCCACCAACCTATCTGTAAATCAGTATAATCAGTACAGATATATAAAGCACATTTGAGTCATTCACATCTTTAAATATTCTTATTGTTTCATGAATGCTGTGTTTCTTGGAAACAACTTCTCAGGTTTGGAAATATGCAGATTCTCAAAACGAGGTAAAGATTTTCTTGCACCAAGTCTTAGGTTTTGCAAAAATGTTATTTTGATGGAGTCCAACAAAATTTCTTTCCATGCCTCACATGATATAAATCTAAGAAAAAAAATAATGATCTCTTTCCCCTGTCAATTTATTTCTCAAGGCTTTTCCTTGAAGTGGGGAGTTTGAGTCCATAAAGTTACTTTTCCCAGTTCTGTTCTAATTACAGTTAGGGCTGCTTAGTGCTAGAATTCTGGCCTATATTATTAGGTAAATATTATTGCACTACATGTTGACTTCCTGGACTTCATTAATTTTCAGTGTGGATTTTTTCCCCCTGGGAGGGTGCTTTTTATGTGTCGAATTCCAGTTTTATGAGTAGCCTAAAGTAGTGGAGTTATCTGTGGTACCTATCTTGTACTGGCTTGTAAGAGGAGTAATTAAAACTCTACCTGTGATGCTTTCTAGTGATCAAAAGTTGATGGATCGTGTATGGAGCAGATTGCAGATTGCAGTTTTTTCCACAGCCTAGAAGTTTCCATTCTGGGGAAAGACAGGCCACCCAATCCAGGCTGTAACCATGTTCTAGAATAGATATGGCAATGGTGCAGCCTGCAGGTTGCTTGAGTCCCTTTTGGGGTTCAGTGCAGCTCTTAGATCTCCACTGAGCCCTCAACCTCCTCCCAAATTGGCCCATACTCCATTTTGGAGCAAAAAAATTGAGTCACAAGAGCTTTGGAATATACCAAAATACTTTGGGAGACACCTGGGAACAGTAGGGGGAAAAAACCCCACAGCCCTAAATGGACCTAGAAGCCAATGCAGAGTGGTATGGCATTGGTTCAGCTTGCTCAAAATGGTGCCTTTGAAGGTGTGTTGTGGCTCTCCAGAGCCCTGGAAGCACCAAAATTGATCAGTGCAGTCCTTTGAGCTGTGGAGTTGTAGGGGGACCTAGCCATGGGGCTGCTATGAGCCATACTACTACTCACAGCTACTATTAATGATGGAAGAGGATAATGTCAGCTAGCAGATATTGTGGTTGCAGCTTAACAACTTTGGAATATACTTTGAATACCTAACTTTTTGGAGTGAAAATGTAAAAGTGTCCAGTTCTCAAACTCTGCTCCCATCACTACATGTGAGAGGTAACTGCTCTTGGTCGGGAATGAGAATAGCAATTTATCTCTTGAATCAAATTGAGCCACATTACTAAATTCTGTTCCAAACTTTCTTTCCAAAAACACACTTATTAAGATAGTGTCAGGTTCCCCTCTCAGGTTAACATGAAGGTTGTTGTTGTTGTTGTTGTTGTGTGCCTTCAAACCATTTCTGACTCATGGCAACCTCAAGTCAAACCTATCATAGAGATTTCTGGGGCTGAGTTTGTGTGATGTGCCAGCAGTCACCCACTGGGTTTCCATGGCCAAGTGAGGAATCAAACCCTGGTCTTTGGGAATCATAGTCAAATGCTCAAACCACTATACCATGCTGGCTCATAATAATCAGGTACTAAACTACAATCATACTTCTTAGTTCCATTAAGATTGGTAAGTATCATCCTTGTTCACTGTTGCAATGGATTTGAGAATTTTTCTTCCAGATGTGCAGTTATGAACCTGCTGATCTACAAAGCTCTTCTAATTTATGAGTGGGCAAAAATGGTTACATAATAGAAAAAATAATTTTTTAGCAGAGTCTAAGCTTAGTTGGATTATTCTCAGTTGTTTCTTGAGTGCGGTTCTATGGCCCTTTCCGCACCTTACCGTCTTCCAACGCTGGGGTGCGGGGATCGCGTGAACAGCCTCCGGTGAGAGGCTCTTACGTCTGGGGTCCTTTGGCTTTGCACGACCTGCCTGCTTGCGTGAGAGCCTTACCTCTTCCTTCCGCAGCGCAGCCTGGGAGTTTCCCAGGCTGCGCTGTGGCAGGAAGCGCAACCGGCATGACTCTGGAGGCTCCACACGCCAGGTAAGTGCACGTGGAGCCCGGGAGCAATGTACGATCACGTGCCATTTTTGGCTTCTAGCCAAAAATGAAAAGGTGCACGATCAGCCCCTGCCGGCCCCTGGAGTGTCGTGTGATTGTGAGAGCATTGTGCGGATCGCTCCTCACAATCACGCAATGCTCCAGGCCCTCTTTCGCGTGGAAAATGCTGTGCGAAAAGGGTCTATGTCCCTTACCAGAAAGAAACTATTCATTACAGTCAGTGAAAAAGGAACAATTAATTAAATAGATGAACTAATGAACCTAAAGCCTATAGCTACTGATGAAGTACTATTCCCAACATCCCTGTTTCTTGACCATCCTGGCGTGGGCTGGTAGGAACTGGAGTTGGGAAACATTTGGAGAGTCACAGGTTCCCCAGGGTTGGTACAGTTAAAAGCTGAAGAACTATTCTATTTTTTATCTTTATTTATTTATTTGTTTATTTTTTGTTTAAGATAGCCAATTTAAGTATTTGGATGTTTGCTGTCTGATATCTTTGCAGAACCTTTCATTGCCTAAGCTATGGAAGTCCCTCGGTTGGGGTGGCTCTTTTGGTTATACATTATGTGATTTATACTTTTCATTTCATAGCTTCCTCCAAACCTGAGAGTTTAAAGGACATTCTTGTTTTCCTGTTAGAACAAGCTCAAATGATAAAGGACAAAAATTAATTAGTTAAAAAGTAAAACTTTATTTTGTAGTTGACAAGAGCACTGGTTACTGTATGAAGCAGATACATGTAACTCAAAAGTATTGCTGTTGCTTTAGCAAGGAAACATTTTGCATTTAGTAGATCCCAGGAATCTCCACTCATACCTTTGACAGCCAGCGACAGTCAGAGAAGACAATACTGGTCAAATAGGCTATCGGTTTAAATCTACTATATAAAAGTCAAAGTTTGTGAGTGAGTTTCTCTGCATCAGGCAGGCGAAGACCTCTTATGATTTGCTATGTCAGGCGAGAAGACCTCATAGGATTGGCTGCCTGTGAAGATTCTATGGAATCTATGGGGTTGGCCGTTTAGGGGGAGCCCTGTAGAATTCTCAGGCAGAGAGCTCCTGGGCCTCAGGCTGGTTGCTGTAGAGATGAGACCTAGAAGTAAGAAGAAGGGAGTGTATTCCCTCAGAAACCAAACCTCTATTATGTTAACAACTCTGAATACAGATTGGATTGGGGAATATGGGGGAAAGTTACAGGTATAGAATTAGGCCAGTTCCTATGGAGATGAGACCTAGCAGCAAGGAGGAAGACATTGTATTCCCTCAAGAACCCAACCTCTGTATGTAACAACTCTGAATACAGATTGGATTGGGGAATATGGAGAAAAGTTATAGGTACTGGAGAAGACAGTTCGATTAATTCTTTTTTCCATTTTTTTTATTAAAATAAAACTAAGATTGGTTGATAAATACATAAACAGAATAAGCATTGAACAGAATTTCTTTGAAGCAAATTGAACAGAATTAGACTTTAACAAAGTCACTTTTGATCAACCAATGTCTTCCGACTAACATCAATAACTATAAAAAAGAAAAAACAGGAAAAAAAGCTTTCTGCTACTACCATTGATTACATTATCAAAAAACATAAAATAAAAACATACATTTAACATTACTTCCATTGATTGGAACTCAATCACTTCTTGAACAATATCAAAGGTTCACTTACGTATTACTTAAACTTCCTCTCATTACATACTTATTTCTGTATAATCTCTGTATCAGTTGGTATTGTTCCTCCTATATATATTTGTACATACTTAACATATTTATGGATATTCTTCCTATATGTATATATATATATTCAACATATATCAGTGTTCATACACAATCTCACTTATACATATATAAAAATGTATGCATTAACAAGCAAGCTTCATTGTATACACCTCTGACAATCTTTTCTCCCAAGTATCTGTATCCAATCAAAATAATGTTGTCTGTAAAATTCACTACAAAATCTTTACTTGTTTGTACATTCGTTTGGTTTTTAACTTCTTCTGAGTCTGTTCAGGCTTGTTTAATTTACTTAATTTATCTTATTCTATAATTGAATTACCCCATTTACTATGGAGAAACCTTGTAATTGGGTCCCATTCCTTCAGTATTATGTCAGATTTCTCTTTTATTGTAACAGTAAGTTTCATTTTCTTTCATTTCCAGTATTTTAATTGTCCATTGTTTAGAGTGGGGATTTCTTTAGTTTTCCAGCCTTTAGCTATTAATATTCTGGCAGCAGTAATGAGATATAATAGAACTCTCCAGTATTTCTTTGAGATTTTTGAATCTATGATTTGAACCATATTTAATAAATAGATTTCTGGTCTTAGAGGTATTTAGGTTTCAAATATTTCTGTCAGAGTTTTATTCAACTCTTCCCAGCACTTTTTGATTTTTTGGCAGCTCCACCACATACGTATTAATGTTCCGATTTTCTCTTGACACTTCCAACATTTGTTTTGATATGTATTATACATTTTATCCAATTTATCCAGTGTTATCCATCTTTATATAATTATATGTTTACATTAAACATCTTTATATAATTTTCTTTAAGATCTTGTGATAGCATAAATCTGTGGGTTAATTTCCATGATGTTTCCCATTGTTCTAACTTAATTGTGTGGCGTAGTATGTTAGCCCAAGATGTCATGGTATCTTTGACCGTTTCTTCCTCTAATTTGTAATTTAATAAGGAATTCTAGAATTTTGATATAATGTGGTTTGAATGACCAAATATAATTTTCTCTAATTCATTAGGAGTTTGCTTCAAATTAAACCCTTCTAGTTTTAAATCTATTTTGTATCTCTCATAAAGTTGTCTATATGGAAACTATGCTAACTTACAACCCATTTGTTCCAATTTGTCTCTTGTTTTTAACTGTGGAGTGGATGATTCATCTAATTCTAGTAGATCTTTATATGCCAGCCATTTCTCTTGCACATCGACCCATCTTCCAAAAAAAAGCTTCCTGAGGTGATATCCAGGCTGGAATTTTATTATACATTTTTTCCTTTATTTGTATCCATATTCTCAGTAGTGATCCCCTTATGAAGTGATTTGTAAACTCTTTGTCTATTTTTGCCTTGTTATACCAGAGATAGGCAGCTCCTTCTAATGTGAATGTTCTTACATTCTGTAATCTAATCCAATCTGATATCCAGGCTAACCCAGATGCATAATAATATAGTTTAAGGTTGGGCAAACTACCTCCACCTCTTCCTTTTTGATCTGTAAGATTTTTCCAATTTATCCTTGATTTTTTTTCCTTGCCAAAGATCTTTACACCATCCTTTGAATGGTTTTTTCATTCTTTATTATTGGTAAGTTTTGAAAGAAAAAGATCATTTTGGGCAAGATGTTCATTTCCCTGTCGCTATTCTTCCAAGGAGAGATAGATGTAGTTTGCTCCATTTTTCTAAATCATTCTTTATGTCTGTCCACGTTCTTACATAATTATTATTGAACAACTCTGTATTTTGCTTGTGATCCAAACACCTAAATATTTAATTTTCTTTTGAATCTGAAAGTTAGACTTTTTAATAAATTGTTCTTCTTCCTTGGGGTGCATATTTTTTGTTAAAATTCCAGTTTTCTCTTTATTTATTTTAAAGCCTGCATTTTCACCAAATTCATAGATGATCTTTAACAGCTTATCTATACACTCTAATGGTTCTTGAAGAATGATTACCAGGTCATCTGTGTAGGCTTGCAATTTGTATGTCTGTTCTTTAATTTTAACCCCTTTTATGTCTGGATCTGATCGAATCCTTTTATTTAATATTTCCAATATCCGGATAAATAAAATAGGCGAGAGAGGGCAGCCCTGTCATTTTCCCTTTTCAATATTTATGTCTCTCGTTTTTTCTCCATTTACTATAACTTGAGCTGTTTGCTGAGAATACATTTCTTGTATCCATTTTACGTAGCTATTTCCCAGATCCATTCTTTCCAAGACCACTATTAAAAGTTTCCATCTCACCTTATCAAACGCTTTCTCAGAGTCTAGGAAGATCATTGCTAATTCTTTTTCGTTGTGTCTCTCAAAGTATTCTATAATGTTTATCACTCTTCTGACATTATTTTTCAATAGTCTCTTTGGCAGGAAGCCATTTTGATCTTCGTGTATTATAGATTGCATGACTTTCTTCAGTCTTTCTGCCAATATACAGGTAAATATTTTGTAGTCAGTATTTAATAAGGAAATTGGTCTTTAATTGTTGGGCGATGTTAAATCTTTTCCCTCCTTCAGTATTAAAGCAATGTTCGCTTCTGTCCAGGATTTTGGAATTCCTTCTGTTAAAATTTGATTAAAGGTATTGTGTAGTGGTTACATCAGCTCCTCTTCAAAAACATTATAATACTTCTCTGTAAAACCGTCTGGTCCAGGTGCTTCTGAAGTTTTTAAACTCTTAATAGCTGTAGAGATTTCTGACTTTGTGATTGCTGCATTTAATATTTGCTTATGTTCTTGTGATATTCTCGTTATATCCTGGCGGTCCAGGAAGGATTGTAACAGTTAATCACCATCTTTTTGTCCTGAGTCCTCTTTGTATAAATTTGTAAAATATTTGTGAAATATTTCTAGTTTGATAAATTCTTAAGAGGAAAATAAAATCCCGAGCAACACTGGGTTAATACGCTAGTCTAATATAAATTTAATAGCCCTTTTCACACGTTTGTCAGAATATTTGAGGTTGAAGATAAGGATATGCATGCTGATGGTTGTTGTGTGCCTTCAAGTCATTTCTGACTTATGGTGACCCTGAGGCAAACTTATCACACAGATTTCTTGGCAAGATTTGTTCACAGAGGATTTGCCTTTGCTTCCTCTGAGATTGAGAGAGTGTGACTCACACAAGGTCATGCAGTGGATTTTCATGGCTCAGTAGGGATTTGAACCTTGGTTTCTCAGAGTCCTAGGCCATTTCCGCACTGCACTGTTATAGTGCTATTATTCCACTTTCAACATCCTATGGAATCCTGGGTTTTGCAATTTAGGGAGGGGTATTTAGAATTCTCAGTCAGAGAGCTCTTTGGACTCAGTAAACTACAAATCCCAGAATTCCACAAGATGTTGAAGGTGGGTAATAGCACTGTAGCAGTCCAGCACTTGAAACCACTGCACCGCACTGGTTCTTTCTGTGCTCCCTTAATGTCTCCATTTGTCTTGCCTGTCTTTTTTATTCCCTGACCTTGTCATCCAGTCCCAGCATGCAGTGAAAGCTTGGAGGCAGCATGTACAACTTCATGCCTGTCTCCAGACTAAGTCATTGCATATTCTGAGGAACTTATGAAGAAGATTTGTGTGTACACATAAGTGCCCCTCCTGCTGCTAAACATAAGTGAGCTGATAGCTGTTCAACCCAGAAATGCTTCCACATACTGCTCATGCACAGGGTAAGTAAGTAGGTCTCATGTGACCAGATTTGAGGCCATTTCCGCACAAGCCTATTATAGCGCGATGATTCTACTTTCAACCTCCTATGGAATCCTGGGGTTTGCAGGCTGGCCCCTTGCGAAACTGCAAACCCCAGGATTCCATAGGAGGTTGAAAGTGGAATCATCGCGCTATAACAGGCTCGTGCGGAAATGGCCTTGGAATGCAATGTGAGCTTGTTCTGGTGGTCTGTTATTCATATCCATCTACAAATTACTTTTCACTCTTTATCTCATTTACTTTTCTAGTCACCTTTCTTGGCATATACACCACCTTTCCCCCTCCAATCCTATTACTCTGAAGTAATTCCACTGATTTTCAGTGAGCCCTGCATCTGCAAAATGTCTTTTGGATTGGCACTTACTTGGCTTGAGAGCTTCCCAGACAACTTCATGATGGTGGCTTTAAAAAAAACAAAAAACAAACAAAAAACCCACCCCCAAATGGCCTAGGGCTATTCCATATTGCAAAACCAACTTTGTATCTCTTGGACAACATGATCCTTGAGGGTGGCCTTGGGTGGCTGAGAAGTGTGTTTCTAACTGATTGTTCTGGATGAAAGTCAGTATTGTTGAATCTATCCTCATGCCTCAGAGCATCAGATTATTAAATATATTTGATAAGTATCTGTATATCTCTGTTAGTGCTTACATGTGCACTGGTGCTACTCTCTCACACACCTGTCCATTCTGTGGCTGGCACATCATTTGGCGGCTAGCACAGCTTCATCTGCCCTCTGTACATGTGATTAAATATTAATTAGGCTTCTAATATAAGCAAGTGAGTTCACAGGCCCAAGTACCATATGAATAATGCATGAGGTACCCGAAGGCTCAGCCTGGAAAGCTGATTGGCCACCTTGGATTTGTATAATTATGAAGTTTCATTATTAACAGTGGAGGCAGTGGAGAGATTTGCCTAGCTTGAGGGACTTTGAAAGCATAAGCTGTCTCATTAGGGAAAAGGGGAATAAGGCATAATATGCAAACTTGTTAGCAGGAGGGAAAAGGGGGGAAAATAAAAAAAAATAAGCCTACTTCTTCAACAGGAGCAATGTGTGTATATGTGTGCACACGCATACGAAATAATTTAAGCATGTGGGGGGGGGTGAAATTCAAATATGAGAGTTCGTGGCTCTGCCTTTCATCACTTTCCTTTTATTTGGAAGGCTCTTTTTGCTTCAAAGCATTTATGCTTCATATATAACAATCTTTAATATTTTACTGAAAAATCCACAGGTAGCTTAATAGGTTCAGCAAAGTGAAAGGTATAGAGGAGTGAGAGAATGAAGACTGTCCAGGGTTCTTGCTAGAATGTGTGTTGTGCATGCAATTAAATCTCAAGGTCAAACAATTTACAGACAATTACTTTTCTAACATCTCCAGAAATGCCTGCTTACACGTCTTTAATTTTAAATGATACTGATATTCCAATTCTCCCCAAAGGTTAATGCTGACTAAATCCAGCTGTGACCTGACACGATGCGACAGCACACTGCCTAATTATCCTCTGGATAGTCATTTACTTTAAACCATTAAAGAAATAGGCTGAGAGGATGATTTAGAACTCTGTGGAAAAAAATGTTACCCTGACTTCTTTCTTGAAGCTAAGATGGACTAAAAAATAAAAATAAAAATCTCACTGAATGTTACCCATTTGCTTGTGATGGCAGAAAATTTTCATCTAGCTCTTTGGGTTTTTTTTCTTTTCCTCTCCTTAAGGAAAAAAAAAAGGCAGGTTAAATTGCTAACTAGTTCATTTTATCCATAGCTGGTGGCTTAGCACTAAATGTCAGTGACAAATTTTGTACTTGTCTTGAAGAATAAATTAAGTTATGCACAAAAGCTGTAGTGCTCTTTTTAAGATGAGTGAATTGTGAAGAAAGGAGGTGGGGAGTTGGTCTTTTGAAAAAAAAAAAGATTATATCGATTAAAGGCCCTTTTTTATTGTAATGGAAGACAGGTAGTGGTTTAAGATAATTCCAACAGTTACCTCCCATGGAGGCTACAGTTTTGCTACAAATTTCTTTAAGAGCACTCACGTCTCTTCATATAGCATGGTTATTCTCATACAGCCATTTGTGATGATAAAGGCAAAAACAATTACAGAAAGACACAACTATTATTCATTAACTAAAGTTAACACTTGCTTTGTCTGTCCCCTAATGAGTCAGGTTTTTTTTCCCTATTGTGTATGTTGTCTGTTCTTGTGTGCCTTCAAGTTGTTTCTGACTTATGGTGAGCCTAAGGCAGCCTTATCATGGGGTTTTCTTGGCAAGACTTGAGACCGTTTGTCATTGCCTTCTTTTGAGGCTGAGAATGAAAAGGTGTGTGAGTTGCCCAAGGTTGCTCAGTGGGATATGTGTGGCTGAGCAGGAATTTGAACTCTGGTGTTCTGGATTTCTAGTCCAACCGTCAAACTACTACACCATGCTGGTTCTGTTGTATATACCTTGGGCTAAATCCTGTGGTAGTCTTACCTACCATAGACCCATTGAAATGCATGGGACTTAATTAATCACAACTAACCTAAGTCTTGTTGGTTTCATCTGGCCTGCCTTAGTTCTACTCTTCTTATTGTATTGAACTCCTTGCACAACCACACACATACTATAACAGCACCTCTTAAAACAACAGTAACAGTATTGTCTGTGACAAGCTGATAAGAAAGAACAGTTCATTTAGCAATACGTGTTGCAGGGATGTGACAGACATTCTGCAACCCATTTGGCTCTTGCTTGTTTTGTTGTGGTTCTGTGTTCTCATTTCAGCATAGGTAAAATCTCAAAGAAAGGACCTAAATATGGCATTGTTCAAAATAAGGTGGCATATGACTACTGCTTTATCACTAATGGTGCTAAATGTTTTTGTAACATAGTGCTGTGCTGATTGCAAAATACAACAATGATGAGGAACCTATTGTTTGTAGGCCATAAGTTTCCCATGGCCTCATTCTGTGTAGCCTACAAGTCCCTGTAAGTGTGTTTGGTATTGTTGCACTTACCTAGTGCAACTTGTTCTGCAAGAAAGACTCCTCCATACTTTCCTAGTCAATCAGGTTTTCAGAACTATTTCAGCCTTCAGGGTCTGCCTCCTCACACATAGACTGCCTTTAGTGATTGAAGTGGCAGGCAGTGACTAATGCTATATTATTTTAAAACTCAGAGCTGCTCTGAATTTCCTCTAGATCTTTTGAACTGCATGTCTCATTAGTCCCAATCAGCATTGCCGGTGGTCAAGGATGATAGGGGCTACAACTCAAATAAAAGGGTACCAAGCAGGGAGAAGCCACTGTAGTTTAAGCCTACATTATGTGGTAAACATATGGAATAGTGGGTGGGCTACTTGGCATTTTTTTAAAAAAAATGTATACTTAGAGTTAACAGTAACAATTCTAACATTACCAAATCGGTACTTGAGGTGAGGAAAAGTACACAAGTTGCAAAATGATTGAAGTAGCAATAGCCCTTTATACAATAAGGAAGAAGAAAGTCTTTGTGATAGTAGATTTCTTTTATATCTTCCAGATTTAATGTCCTGCCAACTACTGCATTAGGTTTTTGCCGTTACTGTTAGCCTATTAAGGCAAATACTCTGAGAGTGAATTACCTATTACCAGAAAGAAGTTGTTGTCACCCAAAACAGCGGCCATACATTGTTTCTCCCAATTTTGCTTTAATGTTTAGTTCTTTATAGTCTTGAGGAATGCATTTTTCCCCTAAGTGCAAAGTGACCTAGTCATCTCTTCTCAGCTTCATGTGAGGAGTGGAGCTCAGTTCTGCAGCAGCTTTCCTATTTGTCAGTGAAGTTCTTGACTCAGTGTTTAGAATTTTTGCATGTTCCAGGTGTTCTTATACAGTTCTAGGGTTGCAAATATATCAAAATGCATATTTAAACAGATATTTAAGCATTTTCATTCAGATTAAAAGCAAGTTGCAGCTTAATGAAGCAAAAGGATGGAATGGATTTATGACTGAACACACAGAAATAGTGACACAGACAAGAAACAGACTAATCATTCTATCTCTATTCATATTACAATATTGTACATTTTCTCATTTTGTTGCATAGTACCATTAATGAATCCAGGAAAGAATGAATAAACATAAAGGCAATTTTAGTTGCAACCACATGTCTGCAGTGATTATCGAAATCTTAATCTGGAATATAGGCTGAAGCATAGATCCATAAATACAGAAGTGGTAAGATTACTGAGCTTAAAGCGTTACCCAAATATAGGACCCTCCTTGACCACAGCCACATTTTAGAAAAAAAAAAAGTAAACTAGATCAAAAAATGTAACAAGTGGAAACCACATTCACCACACCAAGAGTAATTAGAAGGAATTGTGCTCCAACCACACAATCAAGAAGGGAATACAATTCCACTTCCTCCAACACACAAGTCAATTTGACCTTAATGGAGCTGGTTCTTCATCCAAAACAAAGGCCATTTCTGTACTACACTATTACAGTGCTATTATTCCACTTTCAACATCCTGTGGAATTCTGGGGTTTGTAGTTTACTGAGGCCAAAGAGCTCTCTGGCTGGGGATTCTAAAGGCCCTTCCCTAAATTGCAAACCCCAGGATTCCATAGGATGTGGAAAGGGGAGTAACAGCACTATAACGGTGTAGTGCGAAAATGGCTATAGTCATCTGTTGGACTCTAAACAGGAAGCATAATGCATTGTGTCATGAGCAGTTACTATGGCCTAAACCCTACTGTTAGTCCTGACCATAGGAAAACAATTGAATCAATCAGATTTACCTATATGTTCACTTCCCATTCAGCAGTGGATTCACTGACTGCCAACAGGATTCTATTCAATATTGCCGTTATTTAGGCCTGTCTGACACAATATCTATTGTTCACTTGCTGCATTCTGTAATATACCAGATAAAGAAAAGAGTAAAAACCACCTTCTGTTTTCCTCCACAGTCCCCACGATCAAAGACAGGCAAGAAAAATATTTTCTGATCCTAGAGTATGTCTATATTTTGTATCAGTTAATTTATATCCCACCTTTTCCCCAAAGTTAGGTCTCAAGGCAGCACACAAGTTAAAGCACTGGGAACCTATCAGACTATTCACTTATAGCTCAGTGATTCTAGTTTAACTGGCATGGCTGCACCCTGTGGAATCCTGGAATTTGTAGTTTGCTGAGGCACCTTTAAGTACTCCTCCAACTTCAGATTCCAGAATTCCATAGCGTAGAACTGTGGTGGTTAAAGAGGAATTTCGGCGCTATAACTGTGGAGTGTGGAAGGGTCCTTTTCTTGTGAAAAACCTAGTGGAATAAAAAGATCTTGACCTGCTGATGAATGAATGAAGGAGGAGGAGGAGGAGCCAGCCCTAACATTCCTAAGATGAAAGTTCCAGAATCTAGGAATCTAACCAGCAGTTAGCAATTCACAAAATTAATGATTAATGTAAAATGCTATTCATAAAATATGTCATAAAATATGTCTTCAAGCTTTATAACTGGTTTTTCCCTATAACATTACATGAGAAATGATCAGAAGATACAAAAACAAAACATGTGGCTATATAGCATTTCTACCTTTCTTTATGGATCATTCATATGCACTTGTCCTTTATCCAGAGCCCTCCCAAAGCTAAATATGTGCTTAATCCCTGCTTCTTTCCACTCAAGCAGAAATGCCAAGGCATGTCACATGTGGAAAAGGAGATGGGGAAGACATAACAGAAGGAATGAGGAAAGGCAGCTAAAAGGGTTGAGTCCTCTCATCTGCTGCTTCTTTCCTTCATACAGTAACTCAGTAACTTTTCTACAGCAGATATATGGCAGTAGACTTACATCATGTTTGAGAACAGGTGTGAATTTTCAGCTACAGAAGAGTGGGACTGATAACCTGGGGAATCCCAACATACATGTGTGCAGACAAAACACAAATAGAGTATTTGGACTACTAGAGCATATAGACATGAACCCCTCTGGAATATCTGAAGTATTATATTAATCGGGACTTTAGCTTCCTCCCCCTCCCCCTCTTCCTTCATGCTGTGTTATATCCCTTTCTTTCATAACCTGCCCATCTCGATATGAGGAACACCACGATGCCTTGCCTACCCCATGATTTCTAAAGAGAAGATTATTGTGGAGTTTCTGAGGAGTGGCCATCATAGCTACATCAGTGGATTCAGTATCTTCCTGTTTCTAGTCTTACTTTTGACAGAGTATGTATTATTTTACTTTGATTCTTCGTGCTCAAGGCTCTTTAAAGGAAATTTTCACCAGGGGAAGGGGATGAACTCATAAATGCACTTTAAGATCATGTGAAAGGACATTTGAATCATCATCTTAAATAATTGAACACAGTGTTTCTGTGAAGAAAAATCATGGATTGTTTGTTTGTTGTTCTTGCTTCCAGTAATCCTAGTGGGTGTTTTTGAAGGAACTTAACACCATCCCGATTTGATAAACTCCATGTTAGGGTCCAACTGTATTTCAGAGACAACATGCTAACTAACTACATGATCTTTACACTCAAGTTTCTCCCATTTTCCACTTTCCTTCTCTTTAGTGCCATCTTTTATACTCATCCTGACAAACAGAATCAATAGTACTGAATTAGATAGACCAATGTAGATAGACAGATGGTCTGATTTGCTATAAGACTGCTTCATATTTTATGTTTGTATAAGGAATTCATGGTGAGGAATTCATGAGGGCTGGTGGGTAATTTGCTCAGCACTTCATATATTAAAAATGCCCTCTTCCCAAGCCTTTTAGTTAAACAAACTGTTGTTTTAGATTTCTGTCAGTCATGAAAGAAGGTGAACTACATTCTCTACTGTTGTGTATGATTGGCTTTTGAATGCCTTCTCCATCATTAAGAAATTTGAAACAAATACACTGGATTTATTGGAAATATGGTTTGTATAGGTCTGATGGAAGTGTGGTTATTTAAACTTAAAGAGGTTAAGCTTTTATTTTTGCAAGGAATTCACAACTGCCAATGCCATAGGGATTGTTTTTGTTTTGTAGTAAATGTCTTCCAGTTCATAGGTGGTGGTATTCTGGAAATGCTAATATGTTTTATGCATAGAATTTGTCATGTTTAATTGTTTACTCTGTAATTGTTTCCAAGATTAATATCTCTACAGATAGTGAAGCCAAGCTATCTGTGAGAGATACGTGTTTGGTCTTGAAGTCTCAGCCATTTTTGTTACCCAAATGCCACCATATGATACAATTGCTGTGTTGGCTGATACAAATAATTGCAAAGTTTTCATAGTCGTTTTACTGGTTAGATAAATGCTAATGACTCCCTTTCTCCATATGTTAGATGATTTTTTAAAGAGGGAGCGTGTGTGGAAGGAGCAAGCTACCTCTTCCCACATTATCATCGCCTCATCCACTATCCAGGAAGAAACCATGAATAGAATGCAAACTTGCACCAACAAACTCTTCCTTTCCGTCCACCTTCAATACTAAGCATTCCCTAAGAATCCTTTTCAAAGAGTCATTGGGACCTACAGAAAATTGTAGTCTCTGCTTTGTCTGATTGCAGTTGGACAAAGGATCTTGCACAAAGGTTTTGAGTATTTTCTCTTTTCTGCTGCACATTAGTAAGATACATCTCACCATGTTCTGTAAATTTCCTTGACCCTCTGGTAGAAGGGGGAAGAAAAGGAAAGGAAGGATCCGTTGTGGAAGCTCCTTTTTGCTTGCACACCGAGTATTTGGGTAAAGGAAGATCAGGTTGTCAGAAAAACAGTTGATATCTCCTGCATGATTTCCTTTGAGTGATCTCCTTTGTGATTTTCAGATTGGAGCAAAGACAATACATGAGATGATCTGAAATTAACTTATGTTTGCTGTTATTTCAAATTTTCTGCACACAACAATTCTAGGGAGTTTTTTTTTTTTCCTTTCTTTTTTGGCAAAGAATTCAAAAGGGACTACAGCACTAGCAAAAAGAAAACAAAAGCAGAGATTTATTTAATTTGGCTTTTTCAAGTGCTGTTTTGGCACAGAAAGTGTTCTGACTCTGAGGGCATTGTATAAATAGAATCTGCATTACCTTATGGTATTTACCAAAATCCTCCTTACCTCACGTCCCTGTAAACTGTTGATGGTTTTATTATTGCAATGGGAGGAGGGCGGAGGCTGAATGCAATGAAAACTACAGAATGATTTAGCACTGTGGGAACTTAATCAATAAGGCTGTTGCAGAGAGCTCCCAGGAAAGAGAGCTGTTTTCCATCCAGATGATAATGAGGCAGACTAGCAGCAACCTCTAGAGATAAATACCGAAGCTGCAATTTTTGTGGTGCTACTTTCCTAGTTACTAATTAATAGTTTTGAGGGCAGAAAGACACCCTTTGGTCTTCCTGATACCTGCAAACTTTCTTATGGTTAGTCTCACTTGACTCTTCTACCATAAGGGGTGACTCTAGGCTGATGAAATCATGCCAAATCTTAACAGAATTTATGCATATTCAGACAATTAGCTCAGGGTGCAAAGCCCACACAGTCTTCTTTAATTTTTATTAAGAAAATTACTTAATTTTAATTCTGATACTAGGATGACAGCAGTGGTGCATTTTTATGCTTTTTTATTTACCACTAATCACAAAGTGTATTATCAAAGAGGAAAAAGAGGAAGTGATATCAAATCTGTGAGTAGGGTAGTGAATTTAAAAACTGCAGTCAAGTTCAGTCTCCTTCTTTTTTGGTGAACAGGTCCTTAGCCAGCCAGTGGTGGAGAGACACAGTCTTGGTATCCTGTTTTTAGAGCTGGAATCCATCCTTCCCCCACACTCAAACTTTAGAGAAGACTTAGGAAGGATTCATCACTTGAGGAGTTATCATCTTTGATGGCCAGTGACTCCCATATCAGTGCAGTAAATCCAGGTTTTAGTCTGAACATCATAGAAGCTGACCTTATTTTGGGGAAAGGACCTAGCACTTTGGTCATTTCTTTAAGGCCTGGAAGCTGCCAGTCACTACTGGCCAACATTCCCTATTCTGGTACCTTTTGAGCTAGAGGACGTTGTCTTCTGGACTTCTCAGACACAGAAGACCTACTCCCAGTGCAGTGCCCATCATGAAGGAGCTAAAGCATCAGAAAGACATGTCCATAAGGGCTCAAGAAACTCCTTAAAAAAATAATGAGACTAGTTTACCTTCAGAAAGCCCCGGAAGGCTTCTGTGGATTGCTGAAACTACAGCTGTGTTTGTAGGAGAATCAGCATCCACTCTGTGCTGTCCAAGGTTCTGACTAGTACAAGGCCCTACCTTGCCTTAACTGACTTGACTCTGCGTCAGCTCATGTGACTCAGATTATCCAGTATGTCCCTCTGATACATTCAGTTTCTCCTGTACCTTGAGCCAGGACAGAACAGTTACTTACTGACTGGCATAACATTTGTCTAGACTAACAGGGTTTTACTGATGGACATTACCATTATAGTTGAAGTGTGACTCCATCTTAAAAATAATTGTATGCTATAGATGTTGTTAACTGCTGTCAAGTCATGCTATCATCACCGGGCCCACTCAGGTCTTGCAGACTCAGGGCTGTGGCTTCCTTCATTGAGTCTACCCATCTGTAATGGGGCCGTCCTCTTTCCCTACTGCCTTCTGCCTTTGTTGTGTGTCTTCAAGTTGATTCTGATTTGTGGTGAACCTATCAAGTGGGTTTTTTTGGCAAGACTTGTTCAGAGGGGGGTTGCCTTTGCCTTCTTTTAACCTTATTGTCTTTTCCTTAACATTAACATTATTAATAACATTAACGTTAACATTATCATCTTTTCTAGTGAGTTGTGGCTTTTCATGGTGTCTCAAAAGTATGACAGTCTCAGTTTAGTCTTCTTGGCTTGTAGAGAGTTCAGGCTTGATTAATGTTTATTTGTCTTCTTAGCAGTCCATGATATCCATAGAACTCTTCTCCAGTACCATATCTCGAATGAACTGAATTTCTTCCTATCAGCTTTCTTCACTGCCAGCCTTTCACAACCATACATAGAAATTGGAAATACAATGGCATGGACCATCCCAAGGTTAGTATTCAGTGATATCTTTACACTTCAGGATCTTGTCTAGTTCCTATATAGCTCCCTTCCAAATCCTAGTCATCGGAGACAACAACAGCATCACTCAAAGCCATGGTTCAACAAGGAATGTGCCAGTGCAAAAAACCCCCCTCTCATCTCTACTTATCAGGCTTGTCTATCCAATACTACACTGGATGTAGTGCTAAAACTGCTCCAGCAAAAGAGAGACTACAAAAATTGCTGGTGTATAAGAGAAAAGAAGCCAAGAAGAACAATTGGACGCAACTTATTCAGGCAGTCAAATTTAATAACTCAGCTCTATTCTGGCATATTACATCAAGTGCCCAAAGTAATGCACCAGCTGTGGTGGACTGCCATATTGCCTCAGGGATCTGGGAGGATCACTTTGAAGCACTCTATAAGGGCACCTATCTTGGAAGGGAAGTTGCCAGCAAAAATATAGAGAACTTCCCAAAGTGGGCACCAGTGACAGTGTCAAAGATTGAGAGCCTTGTAGTGCAACTGAGAACGGGGAAAGCCCCAGGGGAAGACTTAATCCCTCCAGAAGCCATCAAAAACAATTTGGAATTCTGGACTCCTATTCTGGCTTCACTTTTCACCTGCATTGACAGCTATGGTCGTATACCCAAGGAGTGGGGGCTTGCGATCATTGTCCCCATATAGAAAAAAAGAAGGCAGGATGATCCTGCCAACTATAGACCAGTCAGTCTCCTCAATACAATCAGCAAACTACACAAGACACTTACAGTGGAAACTCCAGAGCTGGTTGGAGCAAGAAAACATACTTGTAGAGGAACAAGCTGGCTTTAGGGAAGGCCAGTCCACCATAGATCAATGCCTTGTACTTCACCACCTTATCGAAAAATATTCCTCCTGCAACACAGCCTCTTTCTGTGTTGTCTTTATAGACTTTAAAGCAGCTTTTGACTCTATATCTAGAACCAAACTGCGGGAAAAACTGGAAGCTTCCTTGACCTATCGATGTCTACTCCACTTAATACGTATGCTGCACGAAGGAACTTCACTCAAAATAAGATGTAATCCCCAGGGTCATCTCACCAATGCCATTGACACTGAGAAGGGTGTCAAGCAAGGTTGCATACTAGCTCCACTCTCATTCAACTTTTACATCAACTGCATGGCGAACCTTCTTGACAACACAAACTTCCCTCCCCCCAAAATAGAGGGAAGACACATTTCAGTTCTACTTTATGCCGACAATGCTGCAGTACTTTCAAGAACACCCATTGACCTAAAAAGAGCACCAAGAGCACTAGCACAGTAATGCAGAGAGGATCAGCTGGTACTCAATTACCAAAAAACTAAAATCAAGGCATTTGCTAAAAGGCCCAAGAATCATACCTGGAGTATAGATGGACAAAAGATTGAACAGGTCTCCTGCTTCAAATATCTGGGAGTAATCTTTCATGCTACTGGTAGCAGGAAAGCACATGGAGAGTATGTGGCCGGTAATGCACAGAGGAGCTCATCAGCCATCCTCAAATTTCTTAAGACAAGAGGAGGACAGTATATACCCGTGGCGCTCAAACTGTTCAAAGCCAAATCAGTAGCACAACTCCTGTATGGATCCCAACTGGGACCCTTCCCAAACCCTGCACCATTAGAACTTGTCCAATCCAAATTTTTAAGATCAGCTTTCCAAGTTCCAAAATGCGTCTCCAACACAACCTTGAGACTGGAGTCAGGCTTTATGAAAGTGGAGGCCAGAGTGTGGGTAACTATACTCAGCTACTGGCTTAGACTATCCTTCTTTCCCACTTACCTGGCTCCACCAACCTTGAGAGATGACTTCCAGTCTATGTGGAAACAGACAGTGATGACTAAAATTTCATCACTGGGTTTTTCCCCAGAGCTTCTGCTCAGCATGGGATATGATAAGGCCAAAGCAGCTATCAAACAACGGGTGGTAGATACAAAGCGACAACTGGATCTACCTAGCACCTCAACCTTTATTGCTTCTCACCCCAACAGATATCAAGCTTCACCTATGACATACATAGCAAAACTAGAAGCACCTAAACACCATAAGGCCTTTACTTTGGCACGATGTCATGCCCTCCCCTCAGCTGTCCTCGAAGGCCGATACGAGAAAATCCCCTTGTCAAACAGACTGTGCCCCTGTTGCTCTGGCCAAATTGAAACAACAGAGCATGTATGCTTCTCCAGTGCTCATACTACAGGGACATTCGCCTCAGCCTTATTTCACCTCTCTTGCATAAATACCAAGGACGCACTGGAAAATTCTACACTTTTTGTTACTTTCAGACACCAACCCCCATATAACATATAATGTTGCCAGATTCTGTGCAGCAGCGGTTAAAATTCATCAGGCACTGACCTCTGCAGTAGGCTAGTTCCAAGCTTGTCTTGTTATATGGGAGCTGTGCAACCTGAAGAAGAATTGCAGTGCTGTCTTTAACCTGCCTTTAACCTGTTTTTAACCTGTGTTTTTATCCTTTTATCCTTTTCTGTACCCCTTTTTACCTGTGCTCGTCTATGACCATAGTAAAGATGATTCTTCTTCTTCCTCCTCTTCTTCTTCTTCTTCTTCTTCTTCTTCTTCTTCTTCTTCTTCTTCTAGTCATCTTCTGATTTCTTGATTGCAATTGCCATTCTAGTTAATGGCTGAGTCAAAGTATAGAACATCTTTAACTAGTTCAAAGTCTTTGTCGTCTACTTAAATTGTTTTTAGTCATCTATGTTCATTAGTTTTGTTTTCTTAATGTTCAACTGAAAACCTGTCCTTATACTTCCTCCCTTGACTTTCTTCAGTAATTGTTCCAAGTTTTTGCCATTTTCTGCTAGTAGAATAGTGTCATCAGCATATCGTAAATTATAGATGTTCTTTCCTCATGTCTCCTTCCCCTTAGTCTAATCTAGCTTTATGTATGACATGTTCTGCATATAGATAGACAGGGTGATAAAATGCAGGCTTGCTTGACCACCTTGAAAATTGGAAACCATTTCTCTATATTCTATCCTGACATTAGCCTCTTGTCCTGACTACAGGTTATGCATTGTTACAATAACATTTTGTGACACATTCATTTTTTAAAAGATTGATCCATAGTTTTTCATGATTGCTACGAATGGGGAGAACCACCGCTCATCAGTGCTGAGTGTGAAAGGCGCACCCAAGGCTCGCACTCAAGGCCTGCCCAGCCTGACACCTCTTTGTGATCAGAACTGAACAGCCAGGAAGATCTCTGAATCAAGCCAGGGCCAGGGCAAACAGGTCTGCCTCAGTTCTCCCATTCTGAGAACGCAGTCCCTTCTTCACTCTTGTCCCCTCTTGGCTTCTCCCTTTCAGGATTCTTCCCCCATTACTGCCTTCCCTAAATCTGTCCTTCTCCCAGATGTAAGGATCAGCAGTGATTTAGATTTTCCATGACTGTGGTACTGATGGCACTAAGGTCAAGATGATATCATTGGTAGCGTGAATATTCCAGGATTCAGAATGAGACTCTGTGACACTGTTTTAAGGAACACAGAACTTCAAACACTTATTGTAACACTGTTGCTTTAAATGTGTTTTGTATCTAAATGTTTATAAACAGCACACCATTCTTCTCTCTCTCTCTCTCTTCATTCACTATCTTTCATACACCCAGTTTCTCAGTTCTCTCTCCCACGGAGCTCTTCAAATCTCCAACCTCTCCAAACACACCACAAATCACACTCCCCTCAATCACTCCCCAGGCAATTAAAATCCATTATTTTCCTCTTTCCACCAGTCCTTCTGCTGGGCTATCCAAGGTTCCATTTCACCAGCCAATCAGTTTAAACACTCTCAGTTGCCAAGGAGGCTCTGTTGTCAAGACCCCCTCCCATCAGTTTTGTCACAATAGTCTACAGAATCAAAGGCTTTGCTGTAATTTGTAAAGAATGGGTTGGTTTTCTTCTGAATTATTTTTTTTTATTAAATTTTATTAAATTTCACACAAATAAAACAATATATACTTCTTACACATCACTCATTTATACATTCCTTAATAGAAGATTGTTACGTTGCACACAAATATCTACTAACTAACCATCCTTCCCCTTTTTTATTAAATTTTTATTAAATTTTCACACAAATAAAACAAAACATACTTCTTACACATTTTTATTAAATTTTTATTAAATTTTCACACAAATAAAACAATACATACTTCTTACACATGGAAAAGCTGAGTAAGATGAGGGAGTATATGTTAGAACAGCATCTCCCCTTCTTATAGATACAGGTACATCCCCTTCCAACCAGGAGACGAGGTATGGGTGAAGGATTAGAAAGGGGAGCCACTTGGTCCTGGGTGGAGGGGACCCTACCAGGTAATATTGACAACTCCCATTGTAGTGAAAGTGGCAGGGTTGAAGCCTTGGGTGCATTACACTAGGATAAAAAGGTCCACTCTGACTGGACTGTTGCCCCAATCACAGGGCAACCTTTGAAGCTGAAAGTTATCAGAAAGCAGTAAGGAAGACTGGGTCTAGGCCCTGCTGTGTTCACATACTGGAGCTGAATACTCAGCACACAGCCAGATCCCCATCTGGAGAGGAAAAGAAGATTGGGACTAGGCCCTACTGCAGTTGCTACCAAGGACACACTGTTCTACATACAGCCAGATCCCGAATGTGGGAGACAATATTGTGGGTTGGAGTAGGCTTAGGGGGAGCAGGAAGTCTGGACTGTATATTGTATCACTTCAGACAGTGGTTCTGTGGATTTGGACGATATGTGGACATGGGGATTGTTGTTGCTGATGGGGGCGATACCAAGCCAGGGAGGCTGGGAGATGAATCGATTCTATCAGCTGGTCAATCAGATCTTGAGCACCCTGGATGTCAATAACAGTTGGGTGTGTTCTCATGGGCCAAGCACACACATGCAAGGGTGGCTAGTAATACCGGCAGGTACCAGGAATTTAGCTGGATGGAATGGTATCTGCACTATTGGTTCTCTCTCAACTGGAGGGTTTCACCCCCTCAACCAATCTGTTGAGGCATGGGATAGACAACTTGGATGGTATCGGTTGAAGAGAGTATATGATGAAAGCTTTGGGTATGATTCTGACAGCACATACCTAACTGAGGGTGAAAGATTTGGAGCCATAATGTTCCCCATGGCAAAAGTTGCCCTTAGCATAAAATAGTTTTAGACTATCCCCTCAGCCGTGAGGGAGGCTTGTGTGGGTATGGCCAAATACCACAAGTTGTCATTATGTTAATGAATCTAGAATAGTACAGACAAATGTGGAGAAAATACATGCTGTGGTATCTAATATTACATGGTTAACTTCTTGGCTTCCGAATTTAACCTGGTTGAAAACACTTTTTGTAGGATTGCTTTTTGTATTAATGATAGGGCTCATGGTAATAATGCCTTGTCTGTTAACTTACTTCCAATCAACAATGAGTAAAATAATGGATGGAAAAGCTGCTGCTTATGCTCTGATGGCACAAATGAAATAATTATGCTTAAATTGCTAATTATAGAATTTAGCATAAAAGGGGGGAATGTAAGGGGTAAACAGTTAATTCTTTACAAACAGTTAATTCTTTCTGCAGCTTGTAGTTATTTCTCTGTGTTTGTAAGGAACTGTGGGAATAGAAGAATGGAACGTGGCTCGTTTCTGGTTTGCAATATTTGAAGATTACTCGAAGAATGACTTATTGTGGTGGGATGGGAACCTTTGTACACATCTGTTTCCTTCCTGGAACATGTGATGACACTGTACTGGAATGGTTGTGAACTTAAAGAGGCGGGGCGCTCGGTCTTTGAAAGCTATTCCGCTGAGACCAGCTGGCTTATTACAGGCTTTCCATTTTCGGTGGGTCTCTATCTCTGATTTCTGCAACAATCATAGGTTGAGAGTGTGTGATGTATCCAAGGTCACCCAGTGGTTTTCCATGGCCAAGCAGGGAATCAAACCGTGGTGTCCATGGTCAAAGTCCAATGCTAAAACCAGTACACTATGTGGATCTTGAGGTAGACCATGCTACACTTGATTTTAGCTAAAAGGCAGTGAAGTGATTTGAATATGGTTCTGGAGAAGAGTTCTTCAGATACCATGTTAAAAAGACAAATGAATGGGTCTTAGATCCAATCAAGCATGAATTCTCATTAGAAGCCAAGATGACTAAACTGAGGCTGTCACACACTGAATGTATCATGAGATGACAGGAATCATTGGAAAAGACAATAATGTTGGTAAAGTGGAGCACAGTAGGAAAAGAGGGAGACAGCATTTCAGGTCAGGTCATTCAGTCAAGGATGCCATAACCCTGAGTCAGCACATTCTCAGCAAGGCAGCTGATGGCTAGGATTGTTAGAGGTAAGATGAAGTTGACTTCACAGCAAATAATACCACCACCACCATCATAACTGTGCTTAAATGTCCATATTAGGACTACTGTACTAAATGGATTAGGTGTATATATATGTAAAGTATATGTGTGACAAATACGTGTTTGAAAACACAGCATATATAGGTATATATATCAAGTTATGGGATTGGTTGTCAGTCCTTGTCTGGTGTGTACTTTGTTATAAATCTAGGCTTGTTGTTAGAAGAAAATGTGTGCAATGGCCCTTAAAAGTAAATATTCAAACACATTTATCTGTGCAAAAGATCCATGAACTCTAGAATCTTACTGGCTCAGACTTTACGTTGTAGGTAGATTTATGCATTTCTAATTCTCACATTAATTTGTCACTTATCTTCAGACAAGGAGGAAAATAGAGAGAGTGTCTCCATACTTTTAGCATAAACAGCCTTCAAGTGTGAAAAATAATAGGATTTCAGTCTAAAAATAATTTCCTCCAAACATATCCTGTAAATTTGGCTTGTGAATATGTCTGTAAAAGTAAGATAGCAATAAATCAAACTACACCTATATGTCAGTGTAATCTTCCCCACCCCAGTTTCACAACAAAAGTCCCCTGAAAGTATAAGTATTCATTTGATTTTTGTGATCTTAGATACCTGTGTCATTTTTGATAATTCACCACAGCAGATCAAACTTTACTGTAGTATGCACTGAAAACACCACATTAACTAGGTCTTTAAAGTCTCTGTTTTTAAAAGACACATAAAAAGTATATGTTTTGATGTAATGTAAGTCAGTAACAAAGCTAAGCACTGGCATTTGAGTAAGCAAAATTTCTGTTTTATTTCTAAGAGGTGTGTGTGTGTGTGTGTACATTATATCTTAAGCATATGGGTTACAACCCAGGGAGCCTCAAATATTACTTGATTTACATCTTTTACCTATATTTTAAACAGAGCCTTGCAAGGCAAGTCACTTATAGCATGAAGAAAATTCTATATGCCATGACCTCCCACAATACAAACTAGTGAAGAGACCTTTCCTTTAACGCAGGATGGGCAAGCTGTGGCCCTCTAGATGTTGTTGACTGCAGCTTCCACTTGAATTAGCCAGCATATAATGATGGAAGTCACCATCTAACAGTATTTGCTGAGGGCCAGAGGTTCTCATCCCTGTGTTAGGGTTTGGGTGTTAGCCTTTTTAATGGAGGGGGATGGACGTGAAGTGTCCACAGATTGCAACATGAAATCTTTTGTTTCAGGCTCCTTGATCATATTCGTCAGAATGGATGAAACTAGTTTTAGTTACAGTTATTAACATTTTGGTGGGTGGAAGGGAGGAATTTGGATCTGCGTGGGGTGGTCTCCTCTTCCTTCCCATTTTAAAATCAAAACCTTTTTTCCTTGCCTTGTTTCTGGAAAGTTTCCCTTCCCTTGAGATTTAATAAACTCTGTGCATTTGTTCAGGACTACAGACTGATCCTCAGTGCATGTAGAATTTTCAGATGAATCTGTGGAGGTAGCCTGGGGCCAGTGGGCATGATCTTTTGTCTTTCATAGTATCATTTCTGCATAGACAAATGCACATTCTCCATGTGTGCAGACACATGTGCTGAGTCACAGAGGTAAGCACTCCAAGAGTTTTGCTTGCTTGCTCAAATAAACTTCAGTGAATCTCCTCTTTAAAAACACATAAAAAGCCTAAAACATGAAAAAGGAAGGTCTATAAAAATAATCCTATTACAATTTGTTTTTCTACAAAAATGGTATTAACATCTTCAGGAAAATGTTTATGGGAAGTTGCCATGGATTTGGAAGAACTCAAATATGAAAAATTATATATCACCAAAGAGGAAGAAAATTGAGGAGGGGCCCTATATTTATATAATATTTGCATACACTAAGTTGTATGTATAAATACAAATAGAGAAATGCTTTCTGAAATTTAAATCAAAATACATATCAATGCAGTTTGGTCAGTTGGGACCAGGTGATCTGGGTTTCTGCTACCCATCTGTCTAGATTTTAACTTGTTGATCAGGAACTCCACAATCTCTAACATTCTATGTTGCGGATCTTGAGCTTTTGAGTAGAAGTTGCTTTTAAAAAGCATCCCTTCAAGGAGAGCATGTCTTTAGAAGAGGGCTGATAGTTCTAAGTGTTCTTTTCAAAATAGGACACATACTTTGCAGACTCAATGGCAAGTCTTTAACGAGAATGAGCATAGAGCACATTTTGTTCTAATGGGAAAGGCTATAGCTTTATTGATCACAGCTGAATAGGCTTGGACTACAGCATGGGTCCAGATCCAGGCATTGGTTGACATATCTGCCATCCAATGGAAACTTATTCACCCAGCCTGCTGGACAGTGCTAGAATGATAAATACAGGAATCCACTTAGGCATAACCAACTATGTGGTTCCCCTCCCACCTGAGAGTGAGGCTAAGCTATCTTTCTTTGAACTGAATGTGACCTGGTTGCCCATATCCACAAGGTTCCTTAGGAGACTTCTCCATATTGGGTATGATAGGCATTTGGCTCATGATTGCCTTTAAACTGATTCTGCGCTCCCATGTTAAAACCACCCAAAGTTGCAACAATCAATATTAGCAGTGTGATGCCACTAACAAAACAATCATCTATATAGAAACACTGATACCGAGGGAGGGTGGATAAGGATGATGATTCAAGCCTACTGATGGTTGGCATGGTGGAGGAAGCAGCTCATATTGGCCAAGAATATACCTGATTGAAAGCTTCCTCCCAGGCCCCACATTGTGTCAAGCAGAGGAGTGCTCTCGTCAAAGTAGGACACACTCTAAAAAAGGCATGGCAGATACTAATTTGCTAAGGGAAAAGTGGCTATGTGTGCTACTTTATGGAGGACAGTGCTCTGTTGGAAGGCTGTTGGACTGCAGTCTTCTCTTCAAAAGACAATTTGTGCCTTATGTCCAACTTGTGTTCTGCAATATTCAGACAAGATATAGATAGTTCTTGAATGTCTGGAAGAAGTTTCAGACAGTGCTGTTCCATGTGGCAGATGACTGAGAAAAACTTCTAGCACACAGCATCAACATAATCTGAAGCAGCAAGTGAAGCCAAAACTTCACAATACTGCCCAGTTTTTGGTGATATTAATGAGATGCAAACATTACTGCAGGAACACTGTATTGCTTCAGCAAGTTGACATTTAGAAACAGCAGTTTAAAAGACAATACAGAGCACATCTAGGAAAGTGGTTTGGTATTTTGTTGGCTTTGTTTCCACAGGGAAAATTACTGTATTTCCAGTGTTCTATAAATAACTTTAACATCACTTAATTTGGCCAGGTTCAAAGCAAGATGCCACTTTAAGCGGATGAATCACTTCACCCAGATCTAGTTCTTAATTGTAATTAAATTGCATGTCTGTTCATCCAGATTAGTGACAGCATATTGGTATTCCACAAGATTCACCATCAATATCTCCAGAGCAATTGCTAATGCAAATCATAAAGGCATTTGTGTGTGTAAGGGGATGGGGATGAGATGCTTTGTTTTGAAGAAATATGTTAAAAATAAGAAGTGGACATGGAGCTTAAACCTTGATGTGAAGATCTGTGTTAAGCCATCAAGCTTGCTCTCGTCATGATTGTAGTTTTAAGATGTAAGGCCAGGAGCCTTAGCTAAGTCTTTTCCAGCAGTGACTAATACTGGCATGGTGTTACATACCTGAAAGCCTTTTCTGAATGTTGGAGCTTCATATATATTATCTCCAGGTAACCAGCACAACCCAAAACTACTGGAATGGAGTTTGCTATCATTGGAAGATTAGTAAAACTTGAGTCAAATCCTGATTGTTTACAAAAATATAAGGGTACTCGGTGTGTTTACACTTTTGTCCAGCATTGTGTCATGCATTTGGTGTGGTGTAAGACATCAAAGGAATGATTTATAACTGCTACAAAGCTACAAATGATTATGGATGCTTCCTGACTGTTTATGGAAAAGATAGTGCTTTTGCCTGAGCCATGGTGGAGATGTCAGCCATGTTTTTGCAGTGTATTTTCTGATATGTCCTTGCTGATTCCTTGCAGTGAATATTCTGATATGCCTTTTCTCATTCTCTGCTGACTTGCTGCCACAAGAGCCTTGGGTAGAATATGTCCTACTACAGCAATAGCATTATGTTTAGGGCTTGAAAGTAACTAATTATTAAAATGAGGGCTACTTGCAATGAATTCCTGTTTGCTTTCATAGAAAAGAGTAATTTGGTCTTCTAAGGATATCTCTGTGCCCTTCTTGAGCATAAACACATGAATGTTAGGGGTTCATATTCCCCACATCTAGTGCCGACAATGTTTTGCCCACAGTGGAAATCTCCTGATTCTTCTCCACTTACTCTGATCATGATTAGAGCTTAGCAAGCTACTTTAAAAATAACTAGTTAATGTCACAGCTTCAAAACTCAAAAAGTAGTTAGTTACCATGTAAGAACGCAACCCCTCCGTTTCTCATTATTTGAACAACTATTTACTTTCCCAGCATCTCAAAGTAACTAAGATTGTTACTTTGGGACACTCGCTTGATAATATATTAGAGAAAAGAATGTTATATCTTGGTCAACTAAGAGAAGAGAACTGGTCCAGGAGGTGGGAGAAACTGATTGAGTTTGTACAGGAGAGAGAGGGCTATGAAGATGTGGATGACAGAGTTAAAATGATACACCACATAAAGGGAAAAAGAAATGAATTATGATATACCATTCCAGCTGGGCAGCGGGAGGGAGGAAGGGATGAAATATGAATGTTATATGTAATTTGTATTTATAATGAATAATTCAAATCTACTATATAAAAGTCAAAGTTTATGAGTGAGCTTGTCTGTTTGTCTGCGTTAGGCAGGCAAAGACCTCATATGATTGGCTGTGTGAGGCAAGAAGACCACATATAATTGGTTGGCTGTTTAGATTCCATGGAATCCTGGGGTTTGCAGTTCAGGGAGGGGCCTTTAGAATTCTCAGCCGGAGAGCTCTTGGCCTTGGCCCGTTGCTATGGGGATGAGGCCTATAGTAGATTGTATGGGTCAGGTTTCTGTTTTCCTCAAAAACCTCACACAACGGAGCCTCATCTAATATATAAAAGTCAAAGTTTGTGAGTTTGTCTGTGTCAGGCAAAGAAGACCTCGTATGATTGGCTGTGTCAGGTGAGAGGACCTCATATGATTGGCTGGCTGTGAAGATTCTATGGAATCCTGGGGTTGACAGTTAAGGGAGGGGCTTTTAAAATTCTCAGCCAGATGGATGGCCAGTTCCTATGGATATGAGGCCTAGCACCAAGAAGGAGGAAGGCAGTGTATTCCCTCAGGAACCCAACCTCTGTATCTTAACAACTGTATTCAGATTGGATTAGGTTATATGGGGAATAATTACAAGTACTGGAATAGGCCTGTTGCTATGAAAATAAGGCCTAGCAGCAAGGAGAAGAACAGTGTATTCCCTCAGGAACCCAAACTGTGTATGTAAATAACTCTGAAAACAGACTGCATTGGGAAATATGGGGGAAAGTTACAGATATTGGAGAAGACAGTTGGGTGAGTTCTTAAGAGGGAAATAAAATCCAGGACAACGCCGGGTATATGTGTTAGTAAATAAATAAATAAGTTGGGACACTCTTTAAAAAGTACATTCAAAGACTACCAGTCATTGACCTATGGTACAAAATTGACCGAAACAATGCGCCCACAAACACTCCATAACTATAAAACTAATTAAAACACAGTGGGCCCTTGGTGTCCTCTAGGGTTTGGGTCCAGGACCCCCCCATGTATACAAAAATTCATGGATGCTCAAGTCCCGTTATATACAGTGGTGCAGTGAAATGGCATCCCTTATATAAAATGGCAAAATCGAAGTTTGCTTTTTTGGATGATGATGATGATGATGATGATGATAGCATTTTAAGTCAAAGTTGGTTTAATCCATGGATACAGATGTGGAGAGCCAACTGTATACTTGCACCACAAAAGGAATGGAGTTATGTCTCTTTATGTTAAAATTGCAGTGTAACATGTTTGCTGTGAAAAAGGACATGGTAATTAAATCAAGGGAAGGAAAAAAAAAGATAACTTAGTATGAAATAAGGGGACCCTGGCAACAGTAGGTGGAGGAGTTCCACAGATATGGTTAAATGTATCTGAATGAGGACACGGTCTGCATGAAAAGGAAATCTGAAATCTCGCAAACTCCATCTCGAAACAACTGCAAACAGTGCAAGCCTAGAGGAAGATCTTATATTTAGTGCCTGGCATCTGGAAACATGTAGCTTTGTATCCTTCTTTGGTGGTGCATGCAGATGTTCTCCTGATGTTTTCAGAAGAGCAGGTCATACCACGAATCTTGAGAAATACAGTAGTAGTTCGTCTCTGCATTCTTAGTTATCCCAGTAGAGATGCTGCTGCAGTCTTCAAATTACTGAAATAGGAATTCAGAATAATGAATTCTCCGATTTTAAGGAGGAATTTAACTATTCAGAAGGAAATCTGTTTCTTAGGCTATTTCCACCCTACACTGTTATAGTGCTACTATTCCACTTTCAACATCCTATGGAATTCTGGGGTTTACAGTTTAGGGAGGGGCCTTTATAATTCTCATCCAGAGAGCTCTTTGGCCTCAGTTAAGTAAAAACCCAGAATTCCATAGGATGTTGAAAGTGGCATAATAGCGCTATAACTGTGTAGGGCAGAAATGGCCATAAGTAACCAGAATATAGAACCGAGTTCTTTGTAAGGAGCAGACATTGAATATTACTAAATGTTGGGATAAAACAGCATTCAGAATCAATGGCTTATGAATAAACATTTGATTAGCATGTGGACTCTTCTGTTTCTTTTTAAAATGATAATAGAGGTCATGTTATATTTCAAAGAAAACTCTTTGAATGTTTATTGAATATAAATACAAAGAAACATCTTGAAACAAGTTCTTCTAATGACAGTTACTACCTTTTACAATTTGTACCTTGGGTCATATTAGATGTTGCTCAAAAAGACTTCCAACCAAACATTTATTTATATTGTTACGTACTGTTGTGGTAAAGGGACCTAGCTTATAATAGTAATAATAATTTCCCCCCTCACACAGGAAGGACCAGCCCCATCCCATATCCCTGGAGTAGAATTTGAGTCTCTCTAGTAACATTGACCCTTCGAGGTAGATCAACAGGCTTATCATTGGGTAGTATATTACGAATGATTGGCATACATTGCGATAGACAACAGAAACTCAGAGTTATACATATAAACAAGACAAAAATACTTTTCACTCATCCAAGAGCTGACCAGGCCCAACCCTGCTTAGTTTCAGTGCAATCAATCCTAATCTACTGTCGATGTAGCCAGTGCTGAAATTACTTCCAGTGGTTAACAGGCACAGTTCAAAATCCAATACTGAAGTCTCAGGTCAGCCTCCGGAGTGACCAATGAGAACCAATGTCCCTAAAAGATCAGATATCTGGCGCATTCCTTCTAAACAGCAGCTTGAGTCTGCCGCTGGGGTCCTTCCTGTAAGGATAAAGAGCGAGCAGGGGCCACAGAACAAATAGATTTTTATAACAATGCATCTTCCATTTCAACCTCCCCCCTCAGGCTTCCCAGACAGAGTTGGCTAGGGAAATTTTGGTCCGGTGAGAACAAAGCAAATTCCAGCAAGGCGGGATAAAATTTGAAATTCAGCCAGTGAACTCTCAAAATCAGGGTGTTTTTGTTTGTTTTGTAGCAAACATTGTGCCTGAGGGCCAGACCAGGAGACATTAAGAACAGAGCAAATTTCAGGCTGGACAAAGGCGGATCTGAACTGCTGCTATCCATGTGCAGCACTTATCATGGCCTTGCTGTTTATTGGCGCAAATCCAGCATCATTGTAAAATAAAATGCATCTGATGCATCTGCAAGCCAGGTCCCAGAGCAATTGACCAAGGCTTTTTGGAATGCCCGCCTAAGGGAAGAAATCCTTGTCTTTATCGGCTGCTTCCTTGGGAACTTGCATTTTGGGGACCCCCTGCAAATGCATAAGCCAGGTGTGCCAGCAAAAGGTCAAATTATTTGATATCAAAAGAGATATCTAGTGCTCAGGTCTGAACCACAGTAACAACTTATTGGCAAACATATCAATAATGGACAAATGCACTCACAATGGACGATGTTCACTGGATGAATTCCCATTGACGTGAATGCAATGCAACAACTACAAAACAGAGGAACCCTGAAATGCTGTAATTCAAAAGCAGGCTTTTGTGAATGAAAGCAATCAGAAAGGCGAAACAGTTCCATGAAAAATGTGGGAGGGCAGTAGATCAGGACTGTAGCATAATCCCAACAAGAAAAGGATATTTCTAGTATAGAGGGCTTTTAGAAAGAGAATTATTACTATAATGTACACATAATGGATATATGAAACTAGTTATGCACTTCACATAGGTACAGCAGTAGATACATGAAATCAACAATTGATCTTCTTAGATGCAACAGCATGTAAGAGAAATCAGCAATTAATTGACAGTATTCTCTGGCATACAAGATCTTCTTTGGTCTATCTAACAGAAATTTCTATTCTATGATATGATGTCTTTTTAATAATGATATCTGTAGGCAGATAAAAACAACAAAGCACATCATCCCCCAGACACAAGGAGAGTGGGGTTGTGCTCAAGTTTACATTAGCAATATGCAAACAATTCAGAAAAATAACAAAGATCAGTTGAAAATCAATACAAGTAGGCAAACCTGTGGGTTCTGAGTTCAAATTCTACCACATTTCTATAAATCTCGTAACATCACACTAAAAATACCTAAAAAGGAAAGAGAGAGAAAGTGGGGGGGAGGCAGAAAGCATAACATCCCACATCCAGTACACTCATAACAACTGAAGCGGAAATTACTAAAAGAATACATCATATAACAACAATTACAAAGAAATACATCAGCAATCAAAAACTTGAATGAAGGCAATTGAATGATAGCATTACAAATTCAAATACACAGTCCATAGGCAAAAGTTTCTGGAACATTAAAAACATTGAAGTAAAAATACATTTAAGATGTTGTTGTTGTTTTCAGGTTTGGGGCTTAACCCTCTTCAAGTATCCAAAAGGAAAAATCTTCTGTAATAAAAGCAGGAGGAAACCTATCCAGGAGGGTTTCCCCCCCTCTGGTATCAAAGTGTAGTCAAGATGCTTTAAGATACAAAAAGAGGGGCCATGAGTATTCACAGTTATGCAGAACCATTCTTGGTTAAAATTCCTGCAAAGAGGAGTAGTAAAGCAAGGTGCTATTACAAAGGGATGAAAAATTGGAAGCAAAAGCCATTTCCTGGTGTGTTTAGCAATTCACTAAAGTGAAATCACAATGTGAGTACTGTCATCTCTTCCATGTACGTTTCTAGCTTACTGAAATAATGTGTTTCTAAGGACGAAAATGTTTAACTACTTCCACAGGGGAACTTATAAATGCATAAGACATCAAAAAGATTCCAGCTTTTGTCATATTTAACAGGAAGACCACTGAAATTAACAGGACTTAAAATAGTCATGATCTTGATCCAACCTATAGCATCCATCCACAAATGTCACTGTATGAAAACATTAACTGGTCACAAATTAGAATCAAAAGCAAGAAACTACATTTTGAACTAGTCTTTCCAAAAATTCCTATCTGCTGAGGCTCAATAAAGATATTGCAGTTTTCCTCTGCTTTCTAGAGAAAACAGTCCTTCCGTCACAAAAGGAGCAAGCCTTGCCTTAGTAAAGTTCACATGAGCAAGTAATTCAGTCTCACTATTGAATTTTTTTTTTTTTAATCTGCCTGGTTCCTCTTTGCTCCAAGGTCTTCTCGGCTCCAAGCTGCCAGTTTCTAAGATTTATGCTTAAGGCTCCATTGTATTTCAAAAGCTCAAATACTAAAATATATTTTACTTCTCACACTGGCAATTTTTATGTCAAAAGCAATTACTAAATTTTGGATGAAGTTTAAAAAGAGGTTTGCCTCAAGACCCCCACCTTCTCAAACCAAGAGATTTTTTTAAAAAAAGTGAGCTGTTGAAGAGTCATGGTCTGGCCCCATTGTTATGCAAATGCTCAAGAGACAAAAGAGATCTGCAGCTTAACAATTGAATGTTTCCTTGAGGACTAGAAACTTGGGAAAGAACAGATTTTGAAAAAGAACAGTTTCCTTTTCTGCAACTTCCATATTGCAATCCTTATGGCTAACATGTTGTTCTGGCTGGCTAACATGTGGTGGATTGGCATGTTCTTCTTCTTCAGTGGCCAGTCTACTCTGGGCTTCCTGAGCTACAAATGCAAGAGCCAATTTGTGAAAATAAAGAGGGAAAAAAAGAAAAATTATATGCTTGCACAAAAATCACCCCAAAACCACTCCCGAAGAAAATCCCCAAGTTCCTGCAGAGAAATGAAAACTGGCTCATTCTCAGTCACACAATTGCTGATCTTGAACAAATTCACGCCTTCTTTGTTCTCCTTGGAGGAGACAACAGAGAGAAAAGGCTATCTTGCTGGCCTGGGATTTCTGGTTAAAGAAAACATGTTTCGTAAACAATGCAGAGATTAACAACAGATTTATGTTCTTCCTGCTGTAATTCAGTGGCAGGAAATGGAATGAAAGAGTTCCTTAAAAAAAATGAAACAAATCAGAACATAAGGGCAGTACACACTTAATTGTTGAAATAAAATATGTCTTTTTTAAGAAAAGGAGAGATGCAGTCGAGAGATGTTGCACAGATGAATGTTTAACACAAGTCCAGCACTTTTCTTCCATATAAAAGAGTTTTTTGTTTTTTTTTTCATGCTGGATAACCCTTGGCAGAAGTGCTGAGCAAGGAAAACGCCCCTCATTCCCTTTGGGAAAGTGCAAGAAAGAAAGAAACCCCAATTCCAATACGTAATGTAACCTGTTAATGTTTAGCAAATAGAGAAACAGGCTAAAAGAACATCACAGGAACAGATATATTCTTAACATTTCATTGAATCTGATTCAAATTTCTGGGCATTAGATGCAGGCAGAAATTCCCTGTTCAATAAACATAATATACCATATCCTTTCCTATTGATTACAAGAAGCTGGGCGCTCCCAGCACAGACACATTTCGTAAATCAATCCCAGTACCAGATTTTATCCCTGGGGAAAACCATAAAAGTCGCAAAATGTAAAAGGATCAGTTTGAAGATGAAGGCAGGAGCTCAGGCAGAGGAATCTCGAGGAATCTCAGGGCAAACAGCCAAACTGCCTGGCTGCAGCCCTGGAACACAAATTCACAGACATTTCTCACTCCAGTCACAAAATGAATGCAACACACACACACACACACAGAACGCAAATTCACAAGCAAGAAGACACACATCAAATAACAGACAGTTGGAGCTCCCCATGCACACACGCAGTCATGCCACAGAGCTGGAACAGCAGTAACAAGAGAATTCTCAAAACTAATTTCAAGCCCAAAGGTACCTATTAGGGCGGTCCCTTTAAAAAAGTTTTTGGGACTTTTCCAGAGGGTGAGATGTATCAGAGGCTTCTGATAATTCCAGATCTCACCCTAATCAATTTCGGAGGCTTACCAGGGGGTGAGGTGAATCAGAGGCATGTTCCAGAGGCGTCCAATTGTTCCAGACCTCACCCTACTCAGATTCCAAAGCCTTTTGGATCAGGAAGGTAGAACCTCTGTTGCCGCTGATCAGGGAGCGTACTGCGAAAATTCCCGTCACGTCTCAAAGGGACGTTGGCGCCTTGACATGAAAAATTCGATGTCCGCCCCCAAAATCAGACGGTTTTCGAGGGGGCCTCCCCGTCTGTTCCCCTGGACAGAGGGACTAATTTGGGTGCTCCTCACCCTTGCCCGCTTCTCACTTGCCCCACGTTGGGCGCCAAAAACTGTCACCTCCAGCACCCTAGGGAGAGCCAGCTTTTTCTGAGAAACAGGCAAATGAACAAGACGTTTCTTGGTCCAAAAGGCTGGGCCCGTAGGCCAGGTTTATTTAGTACAAAAATACAAAAATACAAACAGCTGCAGCTGGGTGGCGATCAAGAGATCAGATCGCAACAAAGCATGGAGGCCTGACCAGGCCTTATATGCAGGTAGCAACATACACTCCCACTTCAACATTTTCCACCAATGAGGAAGTGCCACAGTTGAGGAAGGGGCTGGGACCCCTTGTGGTATGTGACCTCCTGCTAATATGTAATGGCGGCTGGTTTTTTTCCACCCACAGTATAGTGAGGTAGTCATCATGTGACATGGCAGACATGGGAGGGGGCTAGAATACATGGGAGGGGACTAGGACTTCCTGTGTTTGGTTTTACTCCACTCACAGTGGAAGTGAATCCCAACAGCCCAGCTAAAACTATGACCACCTGGAACTGCAAGGCCTATGTTTTGCATTCAGAATTTGAAGCCGCCCCCCCCCGCCCCACAGTCTCCTTGGCTTTTCTAATATAATTTTGTGACAGACACTAATGAAACTATAGTATTTTCAGATAAGGCTTATATTTCATACACAGGTACAAGAAGTAATTTCCTTATCTAATTCCTTAATGAGCCTAAATGTTGAATGTTAGCCTTCCCTCATCTGTAAAGTTCCTCTTTTCTATTAGGTAGGCTAACAGCATTAAATGATTCAACTACATTTTAAGTTAGTCCAGCACTTCATATTAGCTTGAAATTGCTTTGACAATGTGAAAGAAAGGTTTGAGTGTCATATCTCAAGCATAGTTCCCAATATTTTCTGCTGGAGAAAGCCTAAGATACTTTGGCTGTCTGCTTTTAGTTCATAAGAAAGAAGCACATTTTTATTTTAAGATGATAGTCATGTATCATGTTTTCCCACATCCAGACTTTTTTCTTTTGTGTTTTGTTGTTTCCTTTTTTATGGGTATATGAGACACCCTGACATCTTTTCTGGCTACCTGAATGATGTTTTATAAATATTTCCCTACTCAAAGCTGATACTTAGCATGGTTTGGTGTGTGTGTGGGCAGGGGAAGAAATGGATTATGTTAAGGATTTATCGCAATTAAGTCTGTGATAAACTAGGCAGGTACCAAACTTCTAAGACCAGCCTTTCTAAGTCTGTTGATAGGTCATTATCTAGTACTGGTCATGAGGTACTGAAACTCAAACACTGTCAGATTTGCCTTGGCAATTCAGCATGAAGATCTTACAGTGGCAGTATAACATCATGGATTATGATGTTTTTTGTCTTCAGATTTTCCCCATCCTATAAATAACTTAGTCCAGCCTATAAGTCTTGTTGTTCTTGTGTGCCTTCAGATCATTTTCAATGTATGGCAACCCTAAGGTGAACCTATCATTGAGTTTTCTTGGCAACATTTGTTTTTTGAGGGAGGGGTTTGCCTTTGCCTTCGTCTGCGGCTGAGAGAGTGTGGCTCCCCCAAAGTCACCTAGTGGGTTTTCGTGGCCAACTGGAGATTCAGACCCTGGTGTCCAGAGTCCTTGTCCAATACCCAAACCACTACATCATGCTGGCTGTCCTACAAGCCTTAGCTTATACATAGTACCACAGCAATAGAGATTTTGTTTTCCATGTGAGTTGGACAAATGGTTAATATTGATATGGACTACAATTTACATTATTTCCTAGGCATCATTGTTTTGTGAAGGAGGTCTGATCTCTCAGACACTGAAACTACAGAGGCCCATTGTAAATTATGAATATCGTATCACAGCCATGCACAGCAAGGTTGCATGGCCTGAATGAACTGTGAGCATTAGCATTTATACATGTAAGGTTTTGTTTCAGATTACTGTGAATTTCTAACATTCTTTATTCTGAAAAGAGAAAAGAAATAGAGGCAAAGAGATGCTGTGATTACAGTTAGGGTGAACAGACGTTTGTGGGGTAGAAGAGGGGAGATGTATAAACAAGCTGTTAACACAAAGAAAGAATGTTTGATGGTAGTTTGAAATCCAAGTTGAATGGTATATTACAGCAATCTGTTCTCAGAGTGGGCAGAAGAGAACAGGCTATAGAATCCATGTTGCATAGCTTGGATCTGGGCCCTTTTCACATTATACAACACACTACACAATTACAGAGCTATGATTCTACTTCAGCTGCTATAGTTTTATCCTATGGAATTAGGAAAGGATATTCATAATACTTAACCAGAGAGTTCTCATGCCTCACCAAACTGAAAATCCCATAATTCTATAGGATGGTATAATGGCAACTCAAGTATAACCATAGTGCTGTAACTGTGTAGTGTGAAAGGGCCCTGGGCGTGTAGACATCCTCTTTCAATCATGCTCAATCATGCAGGTATCCTAAGAAACATGATAACCATGTGCAAAGTGGACATCACGTACAAGAGAATAGTTCCCATTATTAGTTTAATATAAAACAAAAACGGATGAAGAAGTACAGTAGGAATGTGTCCAATGCTGGATATTAGCAAACCATTATTCTTGTGTAAAACAAAACAAAACAAATTTGCCTCTCATTTCAAGCCAGAATGCCATGCTCTTGCTAATATTGGTAAAACTAGCTCCAGTAATTTAAAAGGGAGATGTAATAGTTTGATATAAGTTTATATATGAACTAGCATGTATACCCGGTGTTGCCTGAGATTTTATTTTCTCATAGGTAATACTTGTTAGAAAGTAGGGATAGATGAATCCAGAATTTTCCGAATCCAAACCTGGACCCGAATCCCTGGATGGTTCTGGGAATCCACGAATCTTGAATCTTTTGAATCCGTTTTTAAATAAGGGTTTAAAAAGCAAGGGAAAGAAGGATAATGTTGGGCAAAGACACATTCTCTGTGTCTTAGCAAAAGCCTAGGCAAAGGCAAACTTCCCTCTGAAGCAATCTGGCCAAAACAATTGTCATAGTTTTGCCTCAGGATCTCCCCAGATTGAAAATGACATGAAGGCCCTTTCTACACAGGCAAGAAAATGTGGATTAATCCCACATTAATCCCACATTTTCCTGCCTGTGTAAATAGGACCACCACAGTACAGAGTTAATCCAGGTCAAAACTGGCTTTTCTTTGCATAGGTCCTTGCGGCATCCTGGGGTTTATAGTTTGATGATGCACCAGCACACTTTGGCAGAGAGGTCTGTGACACCTTGTAAAACTAGAAAGCCCAGAATTGTGTCTGAAAGAAGTTTGGAAGGGAGCTATGCAAAGGAATGTTTCAGCTGTCCTTGAAATCTCAAGCCTGTACCTTCCAGTCAAGTGCTCAAGTTAAATATGAAGGGTTCAATTTAAATATCTTAGAATACAACTCCAGATGTAATTTTTGAAATTGTTAGCAAAGGGCATTATTACTCCAATGGAAAAATTCACCTCCTTGCCATCTCCCCTTTTGTGTCTGGTCTCCGAAGTTTTCAGCCATCCTGGTCTCCCAGGTTTTCAGGCATCCCGGTCTCCAACAAACAATTTGGTTGGTGGAGTTGAAAGATTTGGTTTGCCTATTTTGGCATAGGAATTCAGATTCACAAATCTTGAATCCTTGCCCAGGATTTGAGGATTCGGTTGGCCCATCCCTATTAGAAAGATTTGAGATCCTGTGTCTCTAATTCCCCAAACTGCCTTCTCCAGTACCTGTAACTTTTCCCCATATGGAAATGAAAATGGCCTCATGGCCCCTAGAAAGTGCTCGGGGGCTTTTTTTTTTTCAGTTGTGTGCGTTTTTCTGACCCTTCATGTTCTCCTGGGGGGACTAATGTGGCCCCTTAGGCTTCCACAGTTGTTCAACCCTGAAGTAGGAGCTTTGATTATTTTTTATCCATATCTCAGGTAATGCTCAAATTATAGGAATGCCAAAAACAGTCTTTTCACACTGCTGCCTCCCTCTCCTCAATACCTTTGTGATGGCCTCTTTAGGTACAGTTTCTAGAAGGAATGCAGAGAGTGAGAATTTCATTAAGGTCTCCTCCCAAATTGCAGTAATTTGAGCATTGATATAGGGGCTGCTCTGAGGCCAACATTTCTCAAATTGTATGGACTTGGCACTGCTTTCTAAATTTAGTCCTCTTTCACATTACACAATTACCTTACATCTTGATGCCACTTTAATGGCCATGATTGTGTCCTGGGAATCCTGGGATTGCTAATTTGGTGAGGCGGTAGAGCTCTCTGTTAGAGAATGCTATGTATCTTACAAATCTTAAAAATCCCAGGACTCCATATTCAAGTACGTTTGTTTTGTTAACTGCTGTCAAGTCAACTTTGACTTATGGTGACTCTATGAATGAATCACCCTATCCTCAACTGCCCTGCTCTGGTCTTGCAAATTCAGGGATGTGGCTTCTTTATGTAGTCTATCCATCTGTAATGTGGTCCTTCTCTTTTCCTACTGCCTTCTACCTTACTGAGCATTACTATCTTTTCTAGTGAGACATGTCTTCTCATTATATAGCCAAAGTACAACAATCTCAGTTTAGTCATCTTGGTTTAGTTCAGACTTGATTTGCTTTAGGACCCATTTATTTGTCTTTTTAGCAGTCCAGGTATCCATAGACTCTTCTCCAGCACCACATTTCAAAGGATTTGGTTTTCTTCAAAATACCCTACTAAACTGAGAGCCAGAAGGGGATAGTGATTTGAGCATTGGACCCATCCTGAAGACCAGAGTTTGATTCCCCACTCAGCCATTGAAACTCACTGGGTGATCTTTGATGTGTCACTTACTCTCTTAGCCCCATAAAACCACTAAATTGGTTCACCTTAGAATTGCCATAAATCGGAAATGACTTAAAGGCAGATAGCAACAACAACAACAACAGAAACAACTTACTAAACTACGTATAAAAAGATTCTATCAAATGAAGCCATGTCTGTGAAGGTGTTAACAAAATGCTATATTTGTGTATGAAATAGACCTTATAGTGTCTCCACACTCCTCTGTTACAGCACTCTGATACAGCTTTAAAACAACACAGTGGCAGAGTTTTGGGAGAAAGACGTATGCTTACATTCCTGGCTTTTTACACACACACTGGCAACTTGCAAAGCTGTTTCCTTCCGGATGGAATTCTGTGTGTGGGTATATGTGCTTATTGAGGTCTTCACTTGACACAGACAAACACACAAACTTTGACTTTTATTTCTCATAGGTAATTCTTGTTAGAAATACCTTAGAAATTACCTTATCTTACTTTAGGAATTAGATGTGGTTGAAATACAGAGATTTGAAATCCTCTGTCTCTGATTTACCAATCTGTCTTGTCCAGTATGCATAACTTTCCCCCATATTCCCCAATCCAATCTGTATTCAGAGTTATTAACATACAGAGGCTTGTTTTCTGAGGGAATATGCTGCCCTCCTTCTTCTTGCTGGTAGGCCTCGTCTCCATAGCAACCAGCCTGAGCTCTCTCACTAGCTGAGAATTCTAAAGGCTCTTGCCTGAACTGCTAACCCCCAGGATTCCATAGAATCTTCACAGCCAGCCAATCGGATGAGGTCCTCTTGACTCACACAGCCAATCATATGATGTCTTTGCCTGCCTGACACAGACAAACAGAAACTTTGACTTTTATATAGTAGATATAAGGAAAGAGGCTGTACACACAAATCAGACATAAAATGATGATGACTGTGGTCCCAGTTCATTCAGCCGGGCATATTGTAATATAAGAGTGTTTAGGATTGCAGCCCAAATAAAATGAACAGATTTAGAGGAAGCCACCTCAATTTGTGTTTTGTTTGTTTTGGTCTTGGTCAGTTGCGGCATGTTACCAGTATAGTACTTAATATTTTGGGGGGAATCATTCCTCAACTTCAACTAGGTTTCCCTTGCTGGAATTCAAAGAGCTCACATGGCCTCGGTCTTTTCCCATCTTCATGTAGGCCCTAAAAACTTGCCCCAGAATAGGATGAGCTCTAGAATGCACCTCAGATCATGCAACATTCTGCAGCTGCAGAGAGAAAATAACTGATGGCAATAGGTATCCACTTCTACTATCTAGAACTAACTTCTGCTTGGGCATATTGGATCTCAGCCACTACAGAAAATCTTTCCCTGGACATTCTGGATAGTGCTTTGTGGACCAAAAGCAAGGATTGTTTTAAGGTCTGTAATACAGCTACCCTTTGTTTCTTGGTTTTTAAAGCATCAGGCCTAGGTTTCTATTATTTTTAAGATCCTGATGTATAAGACTTGATAAAACCTTTGAGGTGAGCTCATGATACAGTCATCTGCCCATATCTGTTTCTATCAAGTGCCTAGAACATTCAAATTATTACTGAGAATGCTATAATGGAAAACAAAACTACTGTGTGGTGATCTGACTATGAGGGTCAACATTTTAGCCACCCATTTCTATTCTCCTCTGTTCATAGTCAGATGAGCAAGCACTTCACAGTCAGTAGAATATTGTGGATGAACTATCCTACTCATGTTACACAAGGATGCTGCAGAATATTACATCCCAACATCTTACTTTCCTATACTCACTGCACACAGGGGCATTTGCTCTGTGTAGGGATAGAAGGAATATTTGAAAGTAATTGAAAAATGATAGAAAAATGTGTTTTTGAAATATCAAGAAACTCTAATGAGAAGACTGCACTGATGAGAATCTTTGCAGTTTGGGACTTATTCTCCACAAAATTTTCATGTGGCTGTTTTGCACAGAAGACAGTATTTTTGCACAGGAATTTTTTTTTTTCTCTGTGGATTTCTGCATGGAAATCTTATTTTCTATGCAGAAAAAGCTGTATCATGCACAATTGGAGACATTTCATACAAAATCACACATGTGTTAATCTGCACTGAAAGCATCACCTTCTGCATAAGAAACATTTTTTTCTGTGCAGAAGACAAATATTTTCATGTAGAAATATTTTATGTACCGAAAAAGCTGTTTTCTGAGCAAAACAAACACGTGCAAACTCGGTGCAGAATAAGTCCCAGATGGTGAATAATCTTCAAAAACTGTAGTTTTCAAAGTCTTTCTTGCAGTGGGAAAAAATTGCTAAAATTACTTGTTGCTTTCTTTGAAAATAAATTTAATGACAAATTATACCCCTATGTCTGTGTCCTGACATCATCATATTGGGAGCTTACTTTCATCACCTAATAATGTGAAATGTAGAAATGCAAGGAACAGATGCTATGATGACATCAAGACACCAAGGCCATTTCCGCACTACAGTATTAAAGTGGTGCTATTCCACTATCAACCTCGTATGGAAGTCTGGGGTTTGTAGTTTAGGGAAGGGCACTTCGAATTCTCAGCCAAAGAGCTCTTTGGTCTCAGTAAACTACAAATCCCAGAATTCCACAGGGCGTTGAAAGTGGAATAGCAGCAGTTTAACACTGTAGTGCGGAAATGGCCCAAGTAAATAATTCTGCACTTTTAAAGAAAAGGGAGAGAATTTAATACTAGAACATTGTTTTCACACACTGGAACAATATTTCATACCTTAAAAAAAAGTATTTCTTTTAAAAAAAACCCTGAGGAACACAGTCATAGTTTTGTATACTTTTTTTATTAGTGCTTTTCTCCTCTTTTATAAAGCTCCTAATTTAGGCCACCAACAAAAAGAAAATCTATCTTGAATATGCATCACAGGTTCCAAAAATGAAAAGAAATTGCATTTGGATAGCACTTACTCAATAGACAGAAATGATACATGGTAAGAAGGTGCACTGTCTGCCCTGTGATAGATTAAACTACTTTGTAGGAAAATTACTGTGAGACAGTCACCACCACCACTAGCACCGTGGCTAAATCTTTAATAAAATTCTCTTCCATATTCAGGAGCAAGGTATGAAGTACACAATAAGCAGAGTGAAGTAGAGTGCCATTTATCAAACCACGGCAAGGTCTGTAATCTTCTGCTTTATCTTCTTCTCTCCCCCACCCCACCCCCTTGGTACTTTATTGTTACAACAAGTCACATTTTCCCATGCATGGGACGTGTAGCCATAAACCAGTATCTATGTATTGTTGCTCTGTGGGTGTAATTAGGTGTGTGTGTGTGTGTATTGGTCATTTTTTTGGTCCTTTAATTGCACTTCAAAAGGAGCTTACTTGTTGTTACAGTTTTTATACGTTGACAGAAAGAGGAATTGTAAATAGGCATTTGAGGTCCAACCATCAGGCAGCCCAAGGATGGAGGGACTGCATAGGACAACTGTCTTGCCTGTGTTCTATATCACCTTTCAGAGAAGTAGAAACATGAGACAATGTTGCATTCAGCCCCTGGGTGGCACTAGGTGGCTGGAGCTGACGAGAGCCACCTAAGGCATTTCAGCTTTTCAAAGTGAGCAAGCAATCATTCTCAGGAATGGGGGGTGGGTGGGAAGTACCCCAGGACTGATTTCCAACTTGCTTGAATGCAGGAATGACAGTGAGATAGCAGCTTCCCTTTCTTTCTTGGAATGGCTGTGACATCTCAGTACATGATGCTTGTAAGAGATGCCTGAGCAGCTGTTAGAACTACACTACTGTTTACATACAGATCTGGGGTTGAGAAGGCTTGTTGTGGGGAGGAGATGCTCAAGACTCAGTGTAGCCTGAATATATATACCTGTTCAGTCAGTGTTATAGCCCTGGAGTGATTATATTTAGTCCTCTTGTAACATTTTCTTTATTGTTGGAATAACAAACATTTAGAGAAAACATTTAGATCTCATCTTGCCTTTCTCCTTGGCTGAAAGAGAGTGATTTGTGATGAGAGAAGGTAATAGTGTTAGGGATAACTACATTTGTGGAAGCTTTTGGAATATGAAGACCAGGCTGTTCATGTGGGGTAGGAGGCAAAATGAAGCTATTCCCTCCCCCCACCACCAGAAGAATTCTGTTTGTTAATGAAATTTACCTTTGTTCTCCAAATTTCTGGCATTGTAGTAACTTAAAACAGTTGAGCATTTTGTATTATAATTTCTGAACCCAAAGAAAAGAGGCAGGTAACGTTACCAAGGGAATGTAAACACAGCAAATATTAAGAGTCTTACTAGCTGTGAATGATATTCAATGTCTTATTCTCTGGAATGCTAGAAATTTGGGGACTGAAGGAAAATTTCATTGGGGTGCAGAATTCTTATTTAGAAGGGAATGGTTTCATCCCCCACAAAAAAGCTATACTTCCAATTCAGAGCTGATCACAAATTGACCTCTGTTTCCTACTCTGCCTGAGCTTGGTTTGGGTTGCCATAGTACTCTGCAATGTGATGGGGATTTTTATGACTTCCAAAAGTGGTGAGCACATTTTTGGAGTTGTGTTCCTCAGAATGTGAGCATCTCATATTTTGGTCTTGGATCACTAGTGAAGCTAGAAAACATGGTGGATGTAAAGCTAGGACTGGTGTAGCATCTCACTCAGTGCAAAATCTTGAAATGCACTGTTCATCTTGAGGGAAGTTTGTCAGTGATTTCCTCTTGTATCTTTTTTTCCTCTTTCCTTAAATTTGGGGGGTATATTATATACTGGGTCTCAGGGTCCCAGAGCTATTTTTTTTTTGAAAGGAGGAAGGCTCAACGTTGACAGACAAATTGTTATCAGTTTTGACTACTTGCAGGTATGTTTTGTTTTGTTTTTACGAAACAATGAAAACACAATGCATTTCATTAAAACAATCTCCATCATCATCCAACTGAGGGCACTAATAATCATAGTACCATGAAAGCAATTGCAAAATGATCATTTAATACCCTTCTAGTTCATAATTCCTGAGGCGGCTCCACAACATAGGAACTTTGGTAATTCAAATTTATCTGATCATTCTGAGGGCCACCCAGCCCCCTCAGCTTAGTCTCAGGGAGGGTTTGAGCTGCCCCACCTCCACCCCTCTTCCAGAGAGTAGGCTGTAACAAACCAATCTGTGCAAATAATAGACTGAAGTCACATCGGCTATTTCCATACTACACTGTTAGTACTGCTATTATTCCAATTTCAACATCCTATGGAATACTGGGGTTTGCAGTTTAGGGAGAAGCATTTAGAATTCTCAGCCAGAGAGCTCTTTGGCCTCAGTCAACTACAAACCCCAGAGTTCCACAGGATGTTAAAAGTGGAATAATAGCAGGATAACAGTGTAGTGTGGAAATGGCCATTGTGAGTAAAAACTGTAGCAATAAAAAAAAATAATGAATACTATTCATTCATAATACAGCAGTATTTATCAATAAAGAGTAAAAATAAATATAATAAACATTGATCCTGGACAAGTTGCTGTAACTGGGAGTAAACACACACACATGCATGCAATCTTTACCACTTATTCAAAATTTGCCTGGTGCATTTTACCAATGAAGTCATGTAAAAAATTTATAACTTTGAAACAACTTTACATAAATTGCTGAAGATTCTGCTGAAGCCAATTTTAACAAAACAAGCACATACACATTTTATAAGTCAAAACCAGCTTGACATACATTATCACAATGGGTTTAGTTAATTTTACTCTTTATTGATGAAAATATAATATTCATTTTTACTTTCCTGACCCTCCTCTCTCTGTTTGTTGTTAATTTCGAGTCATGTTTTACTTCTGTTCCATTTGATCTCAGGATTCAGTCAGAGGCCATTTCGGCACTACACTGTTATAGTGGTTTTACTGCACTTTCAACATCCTGTGGAATTCAGGACTTCGTAGTTGACTGAGGCCAAAGACCTTTCTGGCTGGGAAGTCTGAATACCCCTCCCTAAACTGCAAACCCCAGGATTCCATCAGATACTGAAAGTAGAATAATAGCAGTACAACAATGTATTGTGGAAATGGCCTAAGTCTGCATGGAGAACATATTCTCTGTCACTGTGTAATGGTCCCTCAATAACCTATGACCTTAATTGTTATCTGCCATCAAGTCAACTTCAACTTACAGTGACCCTATGAATGAGAACCTAATACCTGCTCTTGAACTTAAACCACCAATAATATGTTTCACTGGCGAGCGAGCCAAGAAAGGCATGCACACACAGTTACATACAGACTTTTAGTGCTGTCATTGAAAATATAAGGAACAGATAATCTCACTGAGATGTTGTAGTTGTTATGTGCCTTCAAGACAACCCCAACTTATGGCAGATCTATCATGGGTTTTTCTCGGCAAGTTTTATTTAGAGGAGATTGTCACTGGCTCACACTGAGGTTGAGAGAGTGTGACTCATCAAAGGTTACTCAGTGGGTTTCCATGAGTGAGTGGGGAATTCAAACACTGGTCTCCTAGATTCTTGTTCTGACATTTGAATTACTACTCCATGGTGGCTTTCCAGCATGAGATGAACTTCACAGAAAGAACTGTCTTCAGAAGGAAATAACAGCTTCTTTGAATTTCCTTCCCAGGTCAGATAAAAGGACAAAAGAGATACTATAGATGATGACATCTCAGATCCACTGTTGATCTTCGAAGATTCTTCCTATGGGGCATTTAGTCAGCCAGATCTTGGGTTCTGGAACCTGTCTCAGGATTCAGTTTTCCTTTTGTAGAAATTTATTATTAGACTGCCTACACACAAAGCTTAGGGAAAAATACTTTGGAGGGCTATAGGTTCCAGAATCCCCATCCAGCATAGCCACTTTCTGAAGCTCCACCCACATGATTCACACTACGTACAATGTGAGAATCATTGCCTTATAGTATAACATGCACTCTCTTTTCCATAATGGTACATTTGATTGTATTAAAAATAGTGCAAAGTGGACTGATGCAGTACCTCTAAGCTAATGTTTTCATAGTGTATATGTTAGGATTTGATCACTCAAACTGTAAGTATTTATGTATGGTTTTGTGTGTGGTATGCAAGTATTTATGTATGGTTTTATGGTGGGAAAAGTTCTTTATGGGTGGATTCCATCAGTTATGTTCATGGCAGTAAACTTTCCTTGCTTCCATTCTTTAATTTATATTCTCTCCTTCTCCCAGTATGGGATCAGAGGCAACTTGTACTTCGTGTTAAAACAAAATAGCTAAAACAACATTTCATACAAAAGTTTTTTAAAAATCCAATTAAAACTTTTAACACATAGTAAAAAGATAGAGCAAACCTTCTGAACATCTTTCTGACCCATCTTTAAATTAAAAAGTTCGCTCCTAATAAAAAAGTTCTTTGCGGGTGAAAAGACCAAGAGCTGTTTCCTTGGGAAGGAGTTCCATAGGCTGGGAGCAACCACTGAGGAAGTCCTTTCCTGTGTCCTCACCAGAGAAGCCTGTGATGGTTGTAGAACCAAAGGAAAGCCCCCCTCTGAAGGTCATAGACTTGGCTAGGTTCATATGGGAAGAAACAGGCTTCTGGATTGCATGGTATGAAATCTTTTATAGTGCATACCAACATTGCCAGAAAAACATTTTATAAATTTACTTTTAAGTAAGAAACATCGAGTGTGTTTAGCAATAGGTATTCTTAAGTATTTGCATAGTTTTGGAATTAAGTGTGAGAGGAAAATGCTATTTTACTAAATATAGAAAGATAACATTAAAGAAAATGCTCAATAAAATGAATTCAGGTTGCACACTTAATATAACTATACGCATGTTTTATTTTACTCTTTCCAAAAGGCACAAATATAAGAAAATGTATCTATAGAATTTTGCATATACAACTAGATAACTATGTTATGATTTTCTTAGTGCTTTCTTGGGTTTTCACTTTGGTTTTCAAAGTGCTTTAAAAACACATAACATTCTTTTTGCCAAAAGCAATGCATGTGGCAAGGAGCGGGTAGGTGGGTGGAAGAACCTTGTGCTGTGCTCCCAGCATGTTATTGAAATAACAGATCTAAAGATAAGTCATTTTCCACTAAATGTCTTTCTAATTCTTTTTGGATAAGGTTTCTGCCCCGCCTTTCTCTCCTAGTCCCATTACCTATTATTGAAGATATCTTTCCTTATGGGATCTGGGGGCAAAAAAGTACAGCAACACATTTAATGTAAATTTTTAAAACTGTGCATGGACTACTTAGGAATATGCATACTGAATATTAAACAAACACCTGAACTTCCTGGTGCTGTTGCCTAGAACCAGCACTTTGTTATCTCCTACGTGCAGTGACTTTAAATTACTTATTAGGCTCTGGTCTTTTGGTCTAGGCAGCTTCTGCATGATGTATGTGAGAAGGACTTCCAGCAGAGATACTTATCACATATCCACATAAAAGTTGATGTGTAGAATTCTTTCTTCTTTGTTTCATTCATGCATCCAAGACACATACAGATGATAAGATAGCTGAATTAAACACTGAGTGAAATAGTCTTATGTCTTGCTCGCAGGCTAGTTTCATACATTTGAGTCAAAACTCCTGTATACTTCATAGGCATACTATTATAGCAGGGATATCTAGTATCCTAAGCTTAGTTGTTGTTGTTGTGTACCTTCAAGTCATTTCTGACTTATGGTGACCCTAAGGTGAACCTATCATGGGGTTTTCTGGGGTCTGAGAGCATATGATGTGCCCAAGATCACCCAGTGGATTCCTATGGCCAAGTGGGAAAACAAACCTGGTCTCCAGGATTGTTGTCTAATGTTCAAACCACTACACCATTCTGGCTTTCATCCTAAATTTACTCCACTGTATATGTTAGGAAGCCAACCCTTCATATGCTGTTATATTAGCTTAGAGTGGGCAATGTGTGGCCTTCCAGATGTTCGTATAGTGCTGCTCCCTATCCTTCTTATCATTGGTTAAGGTGCATTATTCTCATGAGAGACAGTTTGCAACAACATCTGGAGGGCCACACATTCCCAAATCCTGCATTTGCTTATACCTCAAGAGATTACTCGTGCCATATAAGAGCAGGGATGTAGCTATAGGGAAGACAAAATGAGAATGTTGCCTCCCAAATAAGATGTATGCCTCCCCAAAGGCATTTTGTTCTTCACTCCCCAAATTTCTAGCATTGCAGTAACTTAAAATTCAGCTGAAGATTTATAAAGAGAGTTCAGAAACCGAAAAGAAAAGAGAAAGTTAATATTACCAAGGGAATGCAAATACAGCAAAATAAGAGTACAAGGTATGAACAACATCTCACTCTCTGCAGTGCTAGAAATATGAAGATTCAAGGAAATTTTAATTTGAGATGCAGAACACTCATCTGGAAGAACAGTGTCTCCATGCTGTAACATCACCCCATGGTATCCCTGTTTAAGAGACTTTGGAGTTTTCTTCTTTAAGAGGCTAGGATTTGGAGATACGTCAGCAGGTAGGAAAAAACCATCCACTCTCAGGGGCTTGTTCTACAAGAAGACTGCGAATGCCTTTTCTGACCATGCAAATTCTTTGTTACACAAAAAGCCATTAGGGAGGTACAGTGCATGGATCACCGTGTGGTTGTTTATTAAATTCATTTATTTGCTGTACAAAAAGGTACATTTTAAAAAAAGGGATATCGAAAAAAACTTTAAAAAGGAATAAGATATGCAAGGAAGAATTATTTGTTATGGGTTGGTTACATTTATATCCCACTTTTCTTTCTATGAGCTCAAGGATCAATCTCTTTCTCTCCACTTTAACAAGTACCTGTAGAAAATATCGGGCTGTAAATGAGTTGCCTTGGGTTACCCAGTGAGCTTTTAGGACTAGAGTCTGAACTTTCCAAGTCTCATTCCAGCATTTGTACCACACTGGCCCTTACAGAATGTTAAAAATATTTTTGCAGTACTTTTGAAAATTTCAGAGTTCAAAAACAACTTCTTTATATGATGATGATCATAGTGATAGTGGTGGTGGTGATGTGCAATGGATCTGTCTAATGAAGAAGCTCTACCTGCAGATACACAACTTATGGGATGATGCTCTCATGTTAATATACACAAGTAAATGGAAGTTGGTAAATAAAAGGGACAGAAGCTGCTATAAAGGAAGGGGGCAATGAAAAAACTTATAATTAAAGGAACAATTGCCAGGAGAAATCTAAGTAGATCTTAGTCTGTACTGAACAGGCAAGCTCTGCAACTGCATTTTAAGTCTAACATATTGCCATGAATCAGTTTTGGGAAAAAAGAAAAACAAGAAGAGGGTGATATGGAAAACAGTGGAATGCCATGCCCTGTCAATAATTCATGTTGGTTCACATGCTTTTCATAGATTCTCTGTAAGCAAGAACAGAGTGAACAAATGAGATCTAATCCAGATAAAACATCTAGTGTGTAAACAACCTTGAATGCTAAAATAATAGTTATGTATAAATGTTGAAGGATTGGAACAGCTGGCTTTTATGCTAACGGAAAAAGACTGAAGAGGTTCTCACTTTGCCAATTTCAGTGTTAGTAGAAGAAAAAGCCTGCTTGTTGTTGACTCTGTTTGGCAGTGAAAGCACAGTGTTTTTTTGTTTTTTTCAAAAAAATAAGATTTACAAGTAGAGCGACATGCCCTCCAACATTTTATAGATGAAAACCAGGAGATGTGTGGTCAGCAACATGAGAGTGTGATCAAAATGGCCAAAGTTATTGATGAAGATGAACATGCAAGCTAGGAGAGACTGCATCAATTTCCTTTGTCTGAGTCTATGGGAAATGCAAGACTCATCCTTGTTGTGGCACATTGTGCTACACTGTTATAGTAGTATTATTCTACTTTCAACATCCTATGGAATTCTGGGGCTTGTAGTTTACTGAGGCCGATGAGCTCTCTGGCTGAGAATTCTAAAGGCCCCTCTCTAAAGTGCAAACCCCAGGATTCCAGAGGATGTTGAAAGTGGAATAATACCACTATAGTATATTAGGGCACTGAGTAAATTGAGTGCAAACTACTGTTGCACTTTGCACTCAAACTCAATTATTTGAAGCAACTGGAGTAAGCTGAGGATGAAGGTGGAAAGTAGGAGGAAGAGAGAGAAACTGGGCCATTTTAAAGCAGCTGAAAAAGTGGAGTGGCTGAAGATTAATCAGGATTGTCCCTGCCAGTTTGGAACAGCTGGAGAATATGGAGCCAGTAACAAAATGATGCAGTGTATACTCACTTAGAGCAGGAATTCTCCTGTTTAGACATCCTGGTTATCACTTGGAAAAGTATTTTGTTATGGTCCAACAAAATGCACAGTGCTGGAATACAACTCCCACAATCCCTTATCCAGCAGAATCCCTTAGCCAAGTTTTATTCCTGACAGTCAGTCATGCTATAAACTGTTAGAGCCCCCAGCAGATCATTCTCTCTCTCTCTTTTCTTTTTACTACAGCCAAAATTTACTATGGCCACATTCTGTGGCTGCAGAGCATGCACAGATTTCATCAGGTTGTTTTTTGGGGTGGGTGGGATGGGGGGTCAAGTATGTTAGCCCCTTTAGTGTTTGTTGTTGTTGTTGTTGTTGAAACAGATATTTTGTCATTCTGCAAAGCCTAAATGTACTTGTTAGAGTAGGCTCATTGAATCAACAGAATTTACATAGATGACTTAACCAAGCCCCTCCTTGGTTCCATGGGAGCACCCAAATAGAGATTAATAACAGGAAGTAGGTTCTTCTGATTTCCCCCACTAAGCAGATAACTTCTTATCTCTGGACCTATTTTTGCTTATAATCCTGTTGGCATGTGTTGTGATAGTTTGCTGTTAGAGGAAGTGGCACCCTGCCCTTTGGGTTAGTGGTGGAAGGAATTTTGGAAAATATTTTTAAAAAATAGCTGTAAAACATGCTGTTGTTGTTATCAACACTTATTTATATAGTGCCATCAGTGTACTCTGCACTTTATATGAGTGTATTTTAATTGTTAATTTGACCGTTTGTTGCCCTTGAGCTTACAATCTAAAAGAACAAGACACACAAGGAGAAGGGGATGGCAGTAGGGGAGAGGATTAAGTCTCTGCCTCTGAAGGCCACAGTAGTGACAGTTGCGGGAGGCAGGGCCTTTCTTCAGCTGCTGAGCCGAGGCACAATAGAGTTGTGCCTGCGTATTTTCTCTCCTTCCAAGGCCACAGCAGTGGCAGTTGGGATGGATGGAAGGCCTTTCCTCAGATGCCGCATCTAGACATAATGGAGCTGTGGCCATCTGTTCTTCTCTGAGGTCACAGCAGTGGCAGTTGTTTGCTCAAGTGTCAGAAAACTGTGATGAGGGGAATTTTTTTGCAGCTCAGTACTTCTTCTGTACAAAATTCCCATGTGACTTTTTATTTTATGCATTTTTCTGCACAGAAAATATTTTTGCAGAGAAATATCTCCTGAGCAGAAAATGGTGGTTCCTGTACAGAAAAATGCTGTTTTCTGTGCAAAAAGACCATGTGTGCATTTTGTGCAGAATAAGTAAGTCCTGAACTGTGCAATTTTCAGAGGCTTTCTAACAATTGGGAAAAGTTGCTAAAATTAGTTCCTTTGAGAATAAAATTAATGATGAATTGCATCTCTACATAAAGCATTAAAATAATCAAATTAATCGGAATAAAACAGCTGAACAAAAACAACAACAAAAAACAACAGTAGGGCTGGCATTCTGCATTGCAAGTTACAGATCTGTCACTCTATATTCAATAAGACTCTTTCCACTCCACCTTCCCAACCTACCATAGGGACAGGAGCTGGATGGGACCGTGATGCTGCTTATGCATGATGTCATCATAGTCTCATCCTTCTCCTGCCCCCAGGAGGTGCGATTGGGTTGCAAATCATTGATGGGTTTTTCCTATCAATGACCAGTGATCATGCCACCATCATGGACTTACCCTGTCTGCAGAGCCCTGGAAGTGTAATGGCTGTGCTTCCTGCTCCAGTGCAGTCTGGGAAACTACCTGGCTGCACTGTGGCAAGAAGAGGCATGGCCATGGTGCTTCCTGGAACTCAGAGGCTGCCAGTTTGCCACTCCTGATGTTTCCAGCCCCAACTGCCACCAAATGTGGTTCCAACAACCAGAAGCAGGACCTCTGTTGCAATTCCTAGTCACAGCCTCACTTGGTTGTGGAAAGCGGATGGAAACATCATTGTCTTTGAGTCCCAATCAGCAGCTGAACAGACATCTTTTGCCCAGTATGGCTGCTAGCTATTAAGGTGAGCTGGAGGGCGCATTTACAATTGTGCTAATAGTATCATAATCATTAAGGTGGGTTGGGGGATCATGCCAGGAGACAGTAGCACATTTGTAACCAAGCAGCCAATGTAGGATATTGGCACAGAATAAAAACAAGAGTTCTTCCTGGTATCATAAAGACATCAGACATGTTGCCAGGCTAAAGCTAGAATGCCAGTTTAGGAAGGATTTAATCTGAAAAATGACCATCTGCTGCACCTCAGATGGTGGGAGACCCATAGAAGGACTGTTCCTGTTGATCTCAAAAGCCAGGCAGGCACATAAAAAGCCAAGTGGTTCTTCAGGTCAGATGGAAATTGCCAAGGCAAGACATCATACAGACCACATGGTCTAACAGATTGGATAGCTGTCTCAAGTTTGGAATAAAACCCAGATTATATTTGTTTGCTCACTGGTATTGGAGTCACTAGCTGCTGCTTTTCAAATATTTTGTTTTGCATGCATACATGTATATTGGAGGAGGGGGAGGAAGCAGCAGCATAGGTATTCCCACGGAGGGATACTCATATTAAATGTTTTGAAGTGAAACAAAGAGAGTGAAGTCTGGGGAGATTGTTTTCTTGATGAGCCAAGAATGGAAGGGGAAAGACTTTCCAGATCCACAGTTTTGGGTCACATGAAAACATGTTGAAGGCATTTTAAAGTCACTGCAGTACAGCTCTGTGATTCTGCTTCCTTGTAGCAATTAGAGCTTAGACTTTCCCCTAAAGTCTGTCTTTCTCCTGTTCTGCATAGCTTTGACATGGCTGGCATTCCTCCTTTGATCACAGCAGGGGAGGGGGTTGCTGTATATCTTGTGGCATGAACTAGTTTTCTATTGACAATATGAAGGCTTTTTGAAATTGTCTGCCTCTGTGCACCAGTTAGCAATCACTTTGGGGCAGCTGAGTGCTTGGGCACTGTGGTAGCCAAATATCCCCATCTCTGTGACCTGTAATATAAGCTCAAATGCACTGCAGGTGAGTTTTTGGATATCAGTCATTTTCCTGGTTTTAGATATACATCAAGACGGAATGACAAAAAGCAACAGCTGGCCTCAACAAACTGCATAATTCAAAGTTGCCCATCCTGCATATAATCAGATTGCTTTATGCGTTTCACCAAAGCAAAGGTGACTCTGTTCTTGAAAACTTCTAACTGACCCCTGACTAATGTAATACAGGTCTTCATTCATAATAGACAGCATAAATTACCACTTTAAATTATCGCTTTGACCTTTCCTAGACTATGGCTAGTTGCTTGTGATAGATAACTTGGGATAAGAATTGTAATGCACTTTGTATACAAAAAGGCGCAATAGAAATTGTAATCGGAAACAGAGAGTACTTTTGGTTTTGGATGTTATGTCCCATAAACATTGCCCTTTTCTCTTTTGAAATATGATTCCTTCACCATTAGGCATGCTGTTTTCTGCTCCCATTACCAAATCAGATGTAGCTTTCTTTTGCATTATTTTGGATGAAAAGCACTCATAAAATTTATTTGCCAAGAGCTGACATTAACGTCTCAGATACTGACCATATGCTTTGAAAAAAAGTACATGTCCGGGGGGGGGGTAACTCTGGATGCTTCCTCTTGGATGCAGGGAGGTGTTTTTTATCAGGCTATAGTATGTAGGTCAAGAGAAGACTTAAATTTCACAACATGACATTTTATGGACTGTTCTGTGCCAAGGGTGGTTGGCAGTTGGGCAATGTATATATGGAATTAATGGGTAAATTAATGAAACGCTAGTTTTCTCTACCCTGCACTCCATATGCTGCTTCTCCTCGCCTTTTACTGGTATTTGCAATTTAAGAATGCACATATTGCTTTAATATCCAGTTTGTTCCCAAATCTTCTGCTTTGCAGTGTTATCATGGCTAAATAAAGTGCTATATTAAATACTGTATATACTTACGTATAAGTCTAGAAATTTCAGTCAAAAGATTGACCCCCAAAACATGGGTTGTCTTATTCACCAGCCAATGTAAGTATTGTACTTTAACTCTTATCAAAAAAAGGAACCATCCCCTTCTGTGAGTAGAGCAGTGAAGGGTGAGAGCTTAGTCCATCTCAGGAGAACCTAAAAGAAGCACTGACTCCTTTCTACTCTCTCTGCTGTGATACTACTTCTGACCTTTTTGAATATCTGGGTGGGAATATGGTGGCGGCGGCAGCAGCAGGAGGTCTTTGATGTTTCCCCTCAAAGCAGCACCAAGAGAGTAGGGGTGTGTGTCAGTGTTTCTTTTAGACTGTCCGGGGACAGACTAAGCTCTTACCTTTCGCCACTCCACTCAGAGAAGGAGATGGTTCCTTCTTTGATCAGAGTTAATACTGTACCTTAACTTTTACCAAAATAAGAACCATCTCCTTCTCTGAGTAGAGAGGTGAACGGCCTTTTGAATACCTAGATAGGAAAATGACAGTGCCTAGAGACTGACATCCTGAGGTGGTGCTGGTGCTTTCCCCTCTATGGAATGACTCTCAACCTAACCATAGGGCATATCAAAATCCATTATTTTTGGCCCCAACATTTGACTCATGCATGAGGTTGACTTATACACAAACATATATGATAGCTAGCATGCTGTTCAAGAACATCATCCTTTTAACTTTTGATTAAGCATGTGCTGCCTCTGCCTGAACTTGGACCATTTTACATAGACATAGGTGAGTGCAGTGGTATGTAAACATCCCCCCCAAAGTTTTTATTTCAGGTTCCCCACATATATGCAAGTGTTTTGGTTTATAAAAAGACACACCCTCCTTTGGTACTAATAGAATTTCTTCTTTTCTTTTAATTCCTAGCACTGATATAGGGCAGATTTTGAATAAAGCTGATGGTAGACCTCTGTCACCTACACATGCACTTACTTGACAGCAAAAGATTAATCTTAAAGAGCTACACTCTACACATCTAATGTAGTGTTCAATTTAATTCAGACACATGGATGGTCACCATTTTCACAAAGCAACAGCATAGTACCCAATGCCTCTCCTATATCTTATATACACTAATTGCTTTTGGTGTCTCATGATTTCACTTAATTTTGATGTATGTAGGGAAGAAGAAGAGGAAGAACCACCCACATATTTTTCAAATGTTGACAAGAAAAATCCTGAACTGATGAGAATCTTCACAGTTCAAGACTTATTCTGTACAAAATTTGCATGTGGTTTTTCAGCTCCAGAAATTTCAGCTCCAGAAATATTAACTCCTGTGCAATAAATGCAGTTTTCTGTGTGGGAAATACTGTTTTCTATGCAAGTCAACATGTACAAATTTTAAACAGAATAAATTCCCCCAGTTATAGCATTTAATGTGCAGAAGACAGCATTTAGCCGATTTCTGCACAAAAGAACCACATGGGATTTTTTTTTTCTCAGAATAAGTCCTGAATTGCCAAATAAATTTTGAAAACTGGGGAGTTTTTGAAAAGTTTTTCAGAGAGGGAAGATAATTGCTTTAATTATCTGTTGCTATCTTTAAGAAGAAACGTAGTGAAAAATTACCACCCCCACTGTGTTACCTTTCCAGTTGTTTCACAAGACAGAGATTTTTATACTGTGTGATCATTTTTGGAATGTTCTGATATTTACTGTAGACTTCATGATGAGCACAGTAAAAACATTTGTCTGTGTTTTTTGTGATTATTACTTTGTGTTGACTGTGTAAAGCTATTTTATTGGGAATCTGTAGGGAAAAGTGCTTATTTGCTGAATCAGTTTGAATTGTTAGCTGTTAGATGGCTAGATCTATTTTTCTATAGATATCTGAAGAGGTAAACTTGCCCTTTGCTCTCTGTGGAAACACCTTTCTTTAGACATACTAACGATCTAATGACTTAGCTTTTCTCCTTTATGTCCTACATGGAATTCAGTCTACAAGAGTATATCTACACCACACAGTTAAAGTTTGTTGACAATTTATCTGTCATGGCTTCATCCTCAGAGTTTTGTAGTTTGATGAGGTGCAATACTGTCCTAGAGAACTTTAGTGTAGTCCCTTGAACAATGGCATCAAAACTTTCTAGCAGATAGCTCCAAGTACTAGCTCAAAACTAGTAACCCAGGATTTCTTAGGATTGTTCCATGGCAGTTAAGGCAGTATTAAAATTATGATATTTGGATAATACAGATGCTCTTTCTTATAATAAATACTTTGCTTACCTTTGGGAAGTGTTATCAGTCAGCCTCCTGCCTTGATGTTGCTGTGGTCCATAGAGCTCCCACTGTCTCTAAATCTGGAGGACACCAGGAATTACGTTGTTACCCATCCCATGTATTAGTGATCAATGATGTGCACCATTATTGCAGGACCCGGAGGGGACATTTATTTTGGTATAGTAAATTTTCCCAGTCATAACACTCCTGAGCGTAACTTTCTTCTTGAGATAAATTGAGGTGATGCACCATCTGCATTCATAAGGATTGCTGTTATAGGTTTCTTTTTAAACTAGTTCTTACCATTAATCTGTATAAGTAGGAAAGTTGTCTAAACACTGTAACAGAAGTCTTGCTTATGCCTTTTGTTCAGAGTTGGCTAATGACATAGCTTCCCTGGGTGCCAGGTGAAAGTTAGGATGGAAATCCATCACAAATAGGATGCACTGTTCCTTGGTGAATGGCCTCACTTGCTGTAAAGAAGAATGTTCCCAGATTTGCCTGGTGAATGTTGCAGTGGATGGCATGTTGTTGATATTATTGAACAAAAAGTTGTTTCTTTTTTCTTTTGCTTCTTCTGGTAATCTGTTTTTTCTTGCAGATGTATTTGATTGAGTAAACCAAACCTTAGAAGGTATTTCTCTTTTATAGGATAGCAAGGTACCCAGTTTAGATAGGTGTGGAAATCCACAAACTTGTTGTTGGATTATCTCGGAGATGAGGACATTGGAGAAAGGGGTATGTGGATTTTAATAGTTTTGACTAAATGGAAATATGACTGTTGGATGAAAAGAAATGATGTAACATTTGAACTGCTCTAAGCTTTCTTTGTGCTTTATTAAAACCACAATATGATCAATGTACTGCCACCATCCAAGCGGTAAGTTAATGGGCTCTTTCTGAATGTTCTCTTCAGATTCTCCCATGAATGGATTTGTGTAAGATGGACGCATGTGAGTGCCATGTGAGAATTACATATCTTTCTAAATGTAAAGTTATTACAAGTGAGGACTAGTGCTGCTAAAGTTGTTCTAACCTCTGTGGGATGACTATTACAAATTCCAGTGTTGAGAAATTCATTCAAAGCCTGAATTCCATCATTGTGAGGTATACTGGTGCAAAGAGATGTTAAAGCCAACAAAACCAGTATAGTGCTATTGATAACTGCTCAAAGACACACTTGCACCACATTTAACAAACTGAAGATAACATTTAGAGATTTCCTTTTCCCTCTTGTGGACAATTAAGTGTTCTGGACTGTGAAGGTTGTATGGATTTTTGAAAACGTGTAAAAAAACATGGCTTGATAAAGTGGTCAACTGTGTGGTTCTTAAATAGGTTTCTGTTTGTGAGACTTTGTTTCAGTGTTATAATCGTTGTGATTTGTGGTGATATCTTCATCCAGCTGCTTCTATATTTTTCATCATTGAATTATCTTTGACTTATGCTGTGTAGTCTGCCATATGTAGTACCAGGACATTGCTACCTTTGTCACCTAGCTTTAGCTTTTCATGCAAAGATTCTGAATGAACATCCTTTCTCTTTTTGGAAGCATTATCACAAGAAGGTGTGGGTATATGTTTTCATTTTTTTAACTGGTTAACAAAAAGATTTCTAAGTTCATATGCACACTACACAATTATAGTATTTTGATACCATTGTGGCTCCTTCCTACAACATCATGTGATTTACACTATGGCAAGGTGCTTAAAATTCTCTGCTAGGGAATTCTAGCCCACCTCCTTAAATTAGAACTGCCTAGGAGATAGTTTATGAGGATCTTGGCCAACTGTTTATCCTAAGAAGCTATAGGATGGAGCCATGATAGTAAAAATGGTATAAAAATGCTATAGCTTGGTTTGCAGATATTGTCTGGGATTATGTTCATATGAAATATGTAGGAGAGAATCTTTCTGCTGTAGAGGCCTATGTCATCCTTGGAATTATCATAAAAGAAGCTAAACTACATGTACTCTCAGGTACTTTGATGTCAGAATTCCTTTGTGTGGCATTATGTTCTGCTGTTGTTGAGTCCTTTGAATAGAAGCTTAATTTCATTATGTGACTTTCTGCCTACAGCAAGGTGTGTGTGTGCATGCATGCAAAATCTTATAAAGGATATAATGCAGGAGACCATGCAAGTTCTTCTCACCTTGCTGTGTATTAGTTAGTAGAACTAAACATGACAAGGACTTGGCATAAAGGATCAGTAAGTGATATAATTGATGCTACTTATTTTCCCCTCAATGGAGAAAGTAAAATGGCATTTGTAATAGCTGTGAAAAAGAGAAAACAATGGTTATTCTGAACAAATAATACTTTCAACACAGGGTTAGGCCACAATATCAACAGATACATAAAACATGTTTGTTGAATAAGCTGTGTAATAAAGGAATTTTAAAAGTGGTAAAAGAATATACTTCGTTCTGTCTTGAATTCTGCCTTTATTTAGACAACTAAAACCAACCAATCAGCCAAGGACACAATCCTGCAAACGTTAAGGACTTTATGTCCTATCAATTACAATAGCCAAGTTAAACAGACGCTTAATAGTCCATTATTGGAAAAAGAAAAGAAAAAAAACTAGGACTAAAACGAGAAAACTATGTTAGGCCAAATTACAGTAGACCTACTGAATCAATAGGAACTTGGTAAAGCACTATCTAAGTAATTTTTTTTTTGTTTCACTGAGTCTGCTTGTATTGGCACTAACAGCTGGATTTTGGATAGAGCTTGGGTAATCTTCTAGCTTAATAATGTTATAGAAAGAAGACTGCTTTCTTAAAAGGAATTTAATTATAATTCTTAGCTTTCTATCTTATAATTGTAAGTGGTGGATCTGTAGGAATGAGTTTGTCAGTGACCTTAATAATGTATAGGCTATGTTCACACATGTGTTGCTGGAAAAAAAAAAAAGCTTGGCATTGACGACAAACTTTTGCTATCCCAGTCTCCTTATGTTCTGCATCCCCCTTCTGATGCAGTGGATAGATGGAGTTAGGAAACTTTCACTTCTATTTTAGATAACTGCAGATTGTGGTGATGTCTCTTAATATTAATTGACTATGATTTGTTGAAACAAGTCAGCTTCAAACAGTAGTTTAAGACTACAGCCTATTTCAGCATACCATGTGTAAGGTTAGCACAGTTTTTTCCTGTTTCAGACACCATACTTCTCATGAAGCTTATCATTATTATAACACAACAAACTGTAGTTCACTGTTGTTTGTGGTAGGGAAAGGCTCTACATGTTAGGAATATGATTATTTCTAATTTGACAGAGTCATGTGTTAGATCTTAAAGTATACAGTATACTTTTAGGATATTGACCATATATATTTTAATTCTAATTTGGACACTGAGTGTATTTTTATTTAAAATTTTCTTCAAGCTGTTTGTTTTAGCTTGCAGTTTCTCATATGTAATCAAGCATCTGGAAGGCTATATATAGGTCCATGAGCTTTATGAATGTGAATGTATTTAATAATCATCTGGTATGATTCAGAATAAAGTGTGTAACTAATATTTGTTTTAAGGAGTGTGTATTGTAAAAAGTGGATAGTGAGAATGAAGAAACATATTATTTGGATTTTCGTATGTATACCTACACACATGGTTTAGATTTTTAAAAATATGTATTGGTTCCACAAATTTCTATGTGGTAACTGCCACGCTAGTCAGTTAAATCCAATAACAAAAAATCTTGTGGGACATTAAAATATAAGCTCTGATGGACTACAGATATAAACTATAATCCTCAACATCTTATACTTAAGTGTCTGTAAGGTTCCACAAACCTTTTTGCTGTTTTTCCGTTTTCATAATCTTGTGCTTCAGAGCACTAGAAGAATAATTTTTTTGTAAATATATTACTGCTTCCTTAAATGTTAAAATGTCAATACCTATAACTTGTCATGAAGACTGTCATTTGATTTGATAGGCAGATTAAATCTCACTAAAATTAAAAGGATTATTAACCCTTATCTGTTTTAAGAACTGTTGTTTCCCATTGCTGTCAGGTGAATGGAACCAAGAACTTATATTAATAGAAAGTCTCAGAGTGAAGAATTGGAAAACTGCCCAGTTCTGTAATAAGCTGTTGAATTAATTGTTTCCAGTTTCCCAGAGTAAGTTCTACCTAGTGGAATTTATCCTCATATTAAGACACATTTCGATTAGGAGTCAGAGGTCTATAGTCTTTTCATAGGAATGTGGCTTTACACCCCGATTAGCAGCACTATGCCTTGAAAAATCCATACTGCTTTACCTACTGGCTAAATAGCATTAAAAAAATACTTATGAAACATACATAATAATAGACAACAGTGAACATCAAAGAAGCATAGCCTGGGAACTCTCAGCTACAGTTCAAAGGATCTCCAGTAGTTAGTTGCCATTATTGTTACAATTTTAAAAAATCCCATTTTTCAAAAGTGCCTAACATATTTATCATATTAGTTCATATCTTTCAACATTTCACAAATGAAAACTTGAACCCATGTTAAAGCAACATCAATGTATGGTCAAGGTGGCAAAAGTTATTAATGAAGAAGAATAGACACTCTAGGAGAAGCTGGAGCCATTTGCTTTTGCCTAAGTCTACTGGGAGGAATATGATTCCACCCTTCCTCTCCTTTCCTCCTGTAGATTAATTGCATGCAAACTACTTTTGCACTTTGAACTCAATTTGCAACAGCTGAAATAAGTCAAGGACAAAGTGGGGAAGTGGGAGGATGAGAGAGAAACTGGGGCCATTTCCACACTACACTCTTATAGCGCAATTATTTCACTTTCAACATCCTATGGAATCCTGGGGTTTGCAGTGTCGGGAGGGGCCAGCTAAACTGTAAACCCCAGGATTCCATAGGATGTTGAAAGTGGAATAATCGCACTATAAGAGTGTAGTGCAGAAATGGCCTGGGACATTTTAAAGCAACTGAAAAAAAATGGGACAACAGAGGATTACTTGGGACTGTCCCTGCCAAATCAGGAAGTTGGAGGGTATTTTAGTTACTTTAAAAAGCAAACATCTCAGTGCTGTAAAACACTGGCCTGTGATTTTTTGTTTTTTTGTTTTTTGAACACTCTAATCCTCTCATACCAGCACAAGTCAGTACCTCAACCGTACAACATTCCTCTTTTTCCAGCATTGTGTCAGGCCACACTCCAGTAACTATTTTAAAAAAACACAACTGAAATGTGGAGTTATATCCAAAAGGGTGAATTCATTCTTGGTCAATTTAC